>PVJO010016831.1:0-40783 GCA_004026905.1 Hystrix cristata
AAGACAGGGGAAGCCCAAAGATCCTGTAGGGACAGGGGTCCCCATGGGGCCTCGTCAGACATTAAACATAAAAGCAGCTAAGTTAAGGAGATAAAGGCAAAGAGACTAATTCCAGGAAGGCCCCAGGTAATCTGATTAACATACAGAAAACAGACTCCCTTTTGACTTTACATCTACATTAACTAGCCCTAAGGCCCCCGGCCATAAGCTTGCCCTCTGCCAAAAGACAAAGGTCACAGGGCTGAGGGAAATCAAGGCAGAGGTGACAGACAAGCCCAAGAGCCAGTCAGATTCCAAGGGCCGACCCAAGGGGAAAACCTCAATTAAAAGGGGCTACCCCGAAGGGCCCACAAGTATTTTGCTTTCGAATGCTCCCTACTCGTGGAGTAGCTATCTGTCATCTCCCTTTCCCCCTTTTCCTCCACTTTTAAATAAATTGTCCTCTAAATAAATTGTCTTCTCTTAATTTAAATTCGGTTTCTTTAATTCTTTACTGTAGCGGGGTTTATGATCACCAGGAAGCATATTTTCTAGCAGGGCAGCAGCTCACAGTCTACCTCCAGAGGTAACAATCCCACTAAATTGAAAAGCCAGAGATCATGGCTCAGGAAGGGCAATGCAGCTAGAATTTGTAGCAAAGAATGTTGAGGGAAAAGCTATGTAAACAAGAGAAGAAAAAAAATCCTCAAGAAATCTTCATGGAGTCTACCCCACCAATCTCTGACTGAGTAATAATCTGGGCACATACAGACAGCCAGGAAAGAATAACAACAAAGAATCTGTAGGATGAATATTTCCTAGAGTTCACAATGGGAGCAAAATAATTTCTATTCCCTCCAGCTAGAGTGGAGAGGAACTGGTTCCACGGCGCAGATAGCAGAGATCTCAGATGTAATCACACTTGGAGGCAGAGCTAACTAGAGTTCTAGAATAAAGACTTCTCTAGACTTGTCCTAAAAAAGCTTAAAAACAAACCCCAGAGGCTGGAGGTGTAGCTCAGTGGCAGAGTCTGCTATCAGCGTCATCATAAATGCCTGGCTTTGAGCCTCAGCATCAAAGGAAAAAACAAAAACAAACAAACACAACCCAAATGATCACACATCAAAAAGAAAGAAATAAATCTTTTTGGGGGTGTACTGCTGGGGATAGAACCTAGGCCTCAAATATGCCAGGCATTTACTGTATGACTGAGTTACATCCTCAGCCCTAAAACACTTTTTAAAAGAATCCAACACTTGCCTGTGTGAAATTGAAAATATCAAGCATCCAACAAATATTCACTTCACATACAAAGAAGTAGGAAAATGTGACTCATAACCAGGAAAAAAGGCACGGAAATGACAGGGATGAGGAAAAAAGCAATGGTCTTTAAATAATTATTATAAATATATTCAAAGAAGGAAAGGAAAACATGAACATGATGAAAAATGAAATGAAAGACACAAAAAGACTACAGTGAAACCGCTAGAGAGGAAAGATAAAACACATGAAATGAGAAAAATTATTAATAGAAGATTAGACACCAGAAGAAAAAAGTCAGCAGAAGTATAAAAATAGAAAGTATTCAAAATGAAAAAAAAAAAAAACTGGAAAAAAACAGAATCAGTTTTGTGTGGAAATACAACACATGATCTAATATACATATATGTATCTAGCAAAAGACTAGAAAGAGAACAGATACTATATGTAAAGAAGTAATAGCTGAAAAATTTCCCTAATTTGATGAAACTGTGAACCTACAGAGCCATGAAAGTTAATGAAAGCCAGGGAAAATAAACATAAAGAAAGCTACGCTGACACAGATCATTACTGAAATACTAAAAAACAACTATAAAGAAAAAAATTTTTTTCAAAAGTCACTGACAACAGATAAGAATTGGCAGCAGAATTTTTTCAGGAACTCTACAAGCCATAAGACCAATGGTGTGACATTCTAAATGTACAAGGGGTAGGGGGAGGAAAACAAAAAACATTTTTAGACAAATAACAGCTAAGCAAATTCAACATATGCAAACTAGCACCATGGGTGGGGGAGAAACACAATACAAATGGAAACATAGATCTACACAATAATAAAGAGCAAAAGAAGGTAGGTATTTGGCTAGATGTAAAAGATATTTCTTTTATTTTTACTGTAGTTAAAAGATAATCTACTGAATTTTACCAAACAATTAAGGAATAATAAATATCAGTCCTTCACATTCTCTTGCAAAAAGAGTTGAGGAGTGAACACTACCTAATAATATATTGTATGAGGCCTAGTAATATCCCGATGACCATGACCAAATGGGAGTAATCCCAGGAAAGCAAAATTGGTTCAACATATATGAAATCATTGAATGTCATATGTCATATTAATAGATTACAAAACAAAACCACAATCATCTGAATATGTGAAGAAAGGAAACTTTACAAAAACTAACATCCTTCCATGATAACAACATGAAAGGAACTAGGACTAGGAAGGATATTCCTGAACATGAAAAATATCTACAAAAGTCTCACAGATAACACATCCTGAAAGAGCGAAGCAAGAAGTACTTCTACTTCTCTTTAAGTGGAAGTTCTAGCTAGTATAGTTAGGAAAACAGAACAGGAAGAAATTGGTGGGGGAGGGGAAGAATGAAGAAGGAGAAGAGGGAGAGGAGAGAAGACGGAGGGGGAGAAGAAGAGCCAGAAGGTGGTGCTGGTGGTGGTAGAGGGAGAGAGGGAGGGTGGGTAGGCAGCAAGACTGGAAAGTAAGAAACAAAACTGTCGATTTATAGGTGGTATGACTTCATATATAGAAGGCTCTACAGAATGCAACATGCACTATTAAAGCTGCACAGCTACAGATACAAGGTCAATGTGGAAAAAAATCAATTCTCTGTATTTATATAGTAAAGCTATTTAGCGTGTAATAAACTAAGAAAATTTATGATAATGCTAAAAAGGGTAAAGTACATAGAAATAAATTTAACAAAAGTGCAAAAATTTTAGACTAAGCACTACAAAGCATTGCTTAAAGAAATTAAGGAGCATCTGGTCAAATGGAAAGACATTTATGTTCATGAATTAGAAGACAATATTGTTAAAATATATGGCAGTATCTTTCAAAATGATGTATAAATTCAATCATCAATGGAATAAAATTGACAGTTCAGAAGTAAAGTAAACCTTTATACTTATAGTCAATTAATTTCCTATAAAGGTGCCAAGACCATTCAATAGAGAAAGCATAGTCTTCAACAAATTGTGCTGGAATAAATGGATATCCACATGTGAAAGAATTAATTTGGACACCTATTTTACATCATATACAAAAATTAAAATGAATCAGAGACCTAAAGCTAAGAGGTACAACTACAAAACAGGAGAAAATGTAGGAGCAAATCTTTATAACCTTTGATTAGACAATGATGTTTTAGATATAAAACAAAAAGCATAAAGGAAAAATAGATTGTAATTCATCCAAAATTTAAAAAATATGCTTTAAAGGATTCTATCAACAAAGTGAATTGACAACTCACAGAATGGGAAAGATATTTGTTAGTCACGTATTTATAAGGGACTTGTAGCCAGAAGAATTCTTGTAACTTGATAATAAAGAAAGACGAACCAGAATAACTCAATTAAAAATGGGCAAGGCAGGACATGGTGGTGCATGCCTGTAGTCCCAACACTTGAGAGGCTGAGGCAGGTGGACTGCTGTGGGTTCGAAGCCAGCCCAGGCTACATAGTGAGTTCGAGGCCAGCCTGAACTGCATAGGGAGACCCTGTTTCAAAAGCGGGGCGGGGGAGGGCAGTGTTGGCAAATGGTCTGAATAGACGTTTGTCCAGAGAAGATACACAATTGGACAAAAAAGCACATGAAAACCACAACCACAATGAGTGATTTTTCTAACGGAAAGTGTAAAACAGCAAATGTTGGCAAGTGTGGGGGAAAATTGCAGCTCCTTGTGTACTGCAGTTGGGAACACAAAATGATGCAGCTACTGTAGGAAAAGTCCACATTGAACTATCATATACCCAGCAATCCTACCCAGGTACACAGCCAAAGAGCCGAATACAGAGATGCAAAGAGATATTCATCAACATGCATACGCAGCATTATTCACAATAGCTAAAAGGTAGAAAGGACCCAAATGTCCATCAACAAGATGAATGGGTAAACAAGAGGTGGCACCAAAAAAAAAAAAAAAAAAAAAACAAAAAAACAAAAACAAAAACAAAAAAAACAAAAACAAAAAAAATAAAAAAAAAACCCAGAATAGAGGTGATCAGGATTTGGGAGTTGCTGTTTAATGTTAGTGTTGTTGAAACTCTTGAGTACAGAGTTTATGTTTGGGATGATGAGCAAGTTCTGAAATGGATCATGGTGATGGGTGCACAACTGCTGCCACTGAATTGTACACTTGAAATTGTTAAAAGACAAATTTCACGTGTATTTTAGCATAATTTTAAAAAGACACAATGAAGTACCACTTCACATTTTCTAGCATGGCTACAAGAAAAGACAGACAACAAATGCTGATGTGAAGAAACTGAAATCATCACACATAATTGATGGGAATGTCAAATAGTGTAGGTACTACGGGAAATGACTTGTCATTTCCTCCAAATGTTAAACATAGAATTCCTACATGACCCAACAATTCCACTGCTTAGTACATACTCCAGAGATGTGAAAGTATATGGCTACACAAAGACTAGTGTATGAATGTTTATAACAGCATTATTCACAACAGCCAAAATTCTGTAAGTTGATTAATGAATAAGTAAAATGTGGTATATCCACTCAATGGATAGCAATGAAAGGGAATGAAGTATTAATATATGTTACAATACCATGAACCCGAAAAACATGCTGTGTGAAAGAAGCCAGTCACAAAAGACCACATACTGTATGATTCCACTGACCTGAACTATCCACAGTAGGCAAATCTGTAGAGACCAGAGGTATATGGGGAGTTGCCTAGGTGTAGAGGTGGCTGGGAAATGGGGAGTGACTGCTAATGATGTGATGAAAATGTTCAAAATTTCTTGTGGGGATGGTTGCTAACTCAAGAATACACTAAAAACAATTGCTTTAACAATATGCTTTAAATATGTGGGTTGTATATCAATAAAGCTGTTCTTTACGGACAATCAAAAGCAAAAATAATAGTGTATATGGAGTGTATTTTGTTTTTAGAATTATCTAGTATGTTCCAGGTTAACAACAACGATGAAGAAAAATGGAAAAGTAGAAGAGTGGCTGTGATGAGAGTCTGACTGATGGAGGTCTCACAGAGGAAGTGAATACCAGGAGCCAGTAGAAGGAGCCATGCGGATAAGTTCCCAGCAGAGGGCAGCATGGTTGGAAGGGTAGAGAGGTGGACGAGAGATCAGAGATGTAGAGGAGAACTAGTTTGCAGGGCCCTATGCTGTGTGGTGCACCTTGCTTGGGAGCCCCAGCGTGTGTGTGGGTGGGGTGAGGATAAACCCCACGAACGAAATGAAAAAGAATGAAGCAAAATTAGAGAGCAATAGTGGCTTTCCATAGAGCCACAGTGAGGCCACTCCACGAACTGAGCTATCAGGTCCTAGGGTCAAGGAGGAGCTAGCAAGATTCCTTTTCCCTCCTCCCTGCACAGGCCACAGCAAGGCGGGGTGGGGGTGGGGGTGGGGGAGGGAGAGACACCTACCCGCCCATTCTCTGTCTCTCGACATGCCATCAGGATCACCTAGACAGGAGGGGTGGGGTGACATGGTGACATGGGTTAGAGGAAACAGGGCTATGGGCAGACTCAGAATTGTACCTCCCCTTTCTCCCCCAAATCTGACCTTGACCCCGAACTCCCAGACCAGGCGCCAGAAGTCTAGCAGGGTGTGAGGCAGGGGTCCCTGGGTGGCGATGTAGGCCTGGCTTCCGTCTGCACCCTGAGAAAGACCCATCTACGCTGAAGATCCCACTGCTCACCCTCAGTACCCCCTGTCCTTCCCCTTCCCTGACCACCAGCCTGACCCGAATGAAACTGCCATTGATGTAGTCGCCATGTCCCTCCTCTTGGAGCAGGGAGAGGATCGTTCGTGTCTGATCATCTGCCAGCGGGTAAGGTGAGAGACTTGGAGTTTGGGGTGAAAAGGGCGTCAAAGCTGGCAGGGGAAAGCACACACGCGGCGCGCTGGTGGCCGACGGGGCGGGTGCTGACGCCCGCAGCGCGGCTGGGCGCGTGCGCAGAGGCACTTGCTCCTCCTGCAGCCCGAGACTTACAAGGCACCACGTCTTTGTAGCGGTTCTTCCTCGCGTTCCTGGGTAGACTGCTCGCCTCTGTGGAGCACACATCGTCAGTCTTCCAGGCGGCTGAGCGGGCTTGGATGTCCTAGGTAGTGTGAGCGAGCGGGAAGGAAGGAGAGATGAGGACAGGAGACAGGTCAGAGTCCAGGACACCCCGGCGCTCACAGAATACAAAACGCATCCGGGAGGTCGGTGCAGACTCCCCAGCGCGGGGGCCGGGCGCGGCGCAGATAATACTGGTGGCAGCCAGACCTGCTCCGCGCTGGGCTCTGCGCTATTGCCAGGACCCTACGGAAGCGAGTGCCATTCCTGAGGTCCTCCTTGCGCAGGCGAGGAAGTGGGTGGAACACGTGATCGGCAGATTTGCCAAAGGTCCCACCCAAGAAGCATCGGGATGAAAGTCGACAGAGACCTCAGGACTCACTCCGTGCACTCTCAGTTCTGCATTGTATTGTAAACACAATGTTTACATTGTATTGTAAACAACAATAACGTAACTAAATATGGGCTGGGGATGTGGCTAAGTGGTGGTGTGTGCAATGTGCTATTTAATATAACAAAACAAATGACCATATTACAATATGTAACGTACCGAGTTATAATATGTAACACGTTTCTGGTGTCAGAAGACACCACAGGTACTTTATTACTGGTAGATTATTTATGATGAGTGAAGAGTGCATCACCGTCGTAATCAGGGAGTTATATCACAGTGATAATGAATAACACCTGCCAAGCCGCCATCGTGCCGGAGTCGCCATTCCGAATCCTGCGCTAATGTCCACGGGGTCATTCGAGCTTCCTCGGACACCCGCCTGTCTGGGCGACGCCTTCATGCGCAGACGAGAAACCGGCCCACGCATGCAGCGGCAGGGGTGCCCCCACACTCAGCCTTCCTCACGGGGGCTCTCAACGCTGTTCCACACCCGGAACTGCACATCGCACAAGACCACTGCTCATGTTTCTGTTCATCTTCCTACTTGTAAGTTATATATTCTGCATATTTGTTATGCATTCTAATTTATACAATACTTCAATGTGTACATTTAGTTTTATACTTACCTGTGATATTTTATGTTTACTCATGAACTTACCGAATAACCATGGCTTTTTTTTTTTTTTTTTTTTTTTTTTTTTTTTTTTTTTTTTTTTTTTTTTTTTTTTTTTTTTTTTTTTGGTGCTGGGGATCGAACTCTGAGCCTTGTGCTTGCAAGGCAAGCACTCTAACCACTGAGCTAAATCCCCAGCCCTAACCATGGCTTTTTAATTAAAATTTATGCTAGTGTACTATTTCACTTTTGTTTTTGTTTTGGGGGGTGCTGAGGATCGAACTCAGGGCCTCATGTTTGCTGGCAAGCGCTTTTCCACTGAGCTAAATCCCCAAACCCGGTACTATAAAGTTTTTTGTGTAAACTGTCACTTAAAATCACAATTGTTTTTTATATATTCATATCACATATTTCTAAATTAGATATATGTAATCAAACATTATGTTTACATATTTGTATAGTATATTTCTATATTTGGTACTTACGTTATCAAATTTTTTTTACGTTATTAAATTTTAACTATTTCATTATCTGTAGGACGCTGTGCCTTCGGAGCAGCAATCACTGAGCTCGGCTTGAACTATTACTGCAATGCTTAGAATCTCTGTAGGGAGTGTCAGTGACATCTACAAAGTGAGTGCCAAGATCTTTTAACCCCAACCATTTAGGTACTCTCTGGCAGGTTGCGTCATTAATTTAAAGGAGAAACTGAGGCCAGACGGGCGAGGAAACCTCCCTGAGCCACAGCCCAGAGTTGCTTGAGCGCTGATCCGAAATCGACGTCCTTACCCTAGGGACGGCAGGCTCCCGGTTCCTCTCTTCCCTGCATCCTGCCCTCCCTGGGATCACTGGGTCTCCCAGTCGTCTGGGGCCCTCTGGGCGCGGGCGTCCGGCCAGAGAACTCGGCCCTTTCTTGCTGCGCCCGCCGCCACCCGCCCGGTAGGGGGATCGTCCTGGGGCCCCGGACCCCTTCCAGCGGCGGGGACTCGGCGCTCTAGGATCCCGTAGGCAGAGAGGAAGACGAGACGGCGCGAGAGCGACAGAAGGAGAACGGCCCTGGAGGGGTGACAGCCAGGACTAGCAGAAAAGTGGCAGAGCCCAAGGTGCGCAGCGGGGCAGCGTCTGGCTCGTCCAGGGTGCGAGCCCGGCACAGCGCGCGGCCACTCACGCTGAACTCGCGGGCGAGGGCCGCCCCCTCCCGGTCCCCGCGCGCCTCCAGCCGCTCCAGGAAGCTCCGCGCCGCGTCCAGGCTGCGGCTCATGGCCCAGGGCTGCGAGCCGTCCGCGTGCGCGCTCGGCTCTGTCTGGGTGTGCGCTCAGTCTCCTTTGCACGCAGGGAGGGCCGGCAGCCGCGTCTCTGGGCCAATGGCCTTGGAATTCGCCTGGCCCTGCCCACAGGCTCGAAGGCTGCGCAGAGCGACGCGAGTCCAGCAGCGGCGGCGCTTCCTTGTTTTGCTTCGTTTTGTTTTGTGCTGCCTCTCCCCGTTGTTGAATCTGCATTGTGCCACAAACTCTTGCACACTCTTGGACCTGCCCCTGATCTGGCCGGTGTCTTTGCCCGGCTGACCTTCAGGTGCCCGCCCTGGGTGGCTTGCTGCGCCCCTCCCGGCACTCCTGGGCCAGGCTACGCGGTTTCTGACCCTGGGCGGTGCACGGCAGTCAGAGGGCTCCTGCTCGGGGACCCCTCGTGGGGGGTGTTCCATGCAATGTGCTGCAAGTGGATCCGAGGAAAATGCGAGGAGGGGGTGGCCAAGAGGAAAAATTGTACTAGCCACCCTTGCTTTGTCAAGATCGAGGGGAGCAGAAGTGTCTGCGCTTTTCCTAAGGTTCTTTTTATCCAGGATCTGCTGGGAGAAACTCAGTACCCAGGGTCCCTCTCAGCCCTCCTAAGTCTTCCGGGAAATTGGGACTCAAGCTACCGAAAAGTGGGTTCCAGGGTTCCAGGTGTTCTCCTCACCTTTAAAGGGCTTCTTTATCTGCCCCCACAACCAGAAAGTACGCAGGTCAGAGGGCTGCTGCCCCAATTCTTGGGGGCCTGTTGGGGCGGCTGTAGAGTGGATCGGTGCTGAGGAGCCTGCCAAGGACAGGCCTGAGTAGACAGGCTAAGGCGGCTCCCCGGCTTAGGGAAGAATCTCGAGGGGCATCATTGTAGGGGCTGTCAGTGGGCACCAGTTTGAGATCATAGTGTTGAAGGGTCACACTGGGGACTGGAGTTGTGTTTTAAGTCGCTGGAAGGCCAACAGGGTCATTGGTAGAATGTCAATTTAATTCATTAGGGGTCATCAGAGTGTTTAAATTAGGGATGGCCAGTTTTGTTTAAAAAAAAAAAAGCTAGATGGGAAGTGGGAGTCTTTCTGCCTCACTAGCTGGGGATCTTCTGTCCAGGAAGGGGCTGAGTGAAGTCTGCCTGTCTGACTGGATAGGCTGGTCAGTAGCTGTTTGTCCAGAAGGCAAGATGCCATTGAAGACATCTTTCTTATGGCCTGAGGTTTGTCTCATTGGTGGAGGATAAGTCTGTCTGTTTAGCTGAGGGTTGACTGGGGGGAGGGGGAGTCAGGTGTCTCTCCACTGGGGTAGCAACCTCTCTTTGTCAGCTGGGGGAGGGATTCTGTCATCTGCTTGGAATATGGGGTCAAGCTTCCAATCACTTGGGGAAGGGGTTCTTTCTTTCTGGCCACAAGTCTATCTGGATATCTGGCTGTGGTGGGGGAGAAGGTATTAGCTTCTGTCTGTCCAAGAATCTGCCCATTGGTCTGATTGGCTGTCCAGCTGGGAGTCTATTGCTCTGAGATTCTGTCTGTCCATCTAAATGTCTGTCTGGCCAAGTTTCTGTGGGGTTGATTGACTAGCTGGGGAGCTCAAAGACTGGCTAGATACAGCTTTGTGTCCTGTGAGAATTAAGTATCTGTCAGTCATACTACCAGAGCTGGATTGGGTGTCCGTCTTTCTGACCATACTGCCCTTACTCCCTGATACCTCTCACTTAGCCAGCCCACCCTCCTGATGTCTGGCTCTCCTTCCATGTTTCCCGAGATAGCCCAATGTTCCTGGCCTGCTTCCTGCTCAGCTTAGGCTGAATGTGAGTGATGAGAAGACCGTAGAGACCTCCCCCAGCATCCCTGGCCCTCCCAGAGGAGTTCAAGTTGTACTCCTGAAATTCGACTTGCTGCTGTTAGTGGCTGTCAGCTAGCGGCAGTTCCCTGCAGTGAGAGCAGCTGCGTTTCTGAGCTCAGAGTGCTTGCTGCATGGGCCATTCAGCAGAGCTGAGGGTCGGACGCTTGGCCATGCTTGGGGATGCCTGTGCGGTGCTGTGCTGGGCCTAGCATGTGCCAATGCTGCAAAGAGGAAAAGAGAAACTACAGTGGAGAAACCCCGCAGACACTCCTCAACCCAGGAAGCTTGTGAAGAGATTTGTTGAGCCTACTGACATCTCTAGTATACTACTTCTCTGGCTTCCTTTTTCATTAGGGGGAAAAAAAGGCACAAGAAACATGAAAGTTGTTTTCCCACACATCCCTCTGTTAAAAACCTTCAGGCTGAGTGTGGTGTTCCATTGACCCACTCACAAGTCTAGCATTTGGCAGATAGGAGCATGGTCCTCCTCTCCAAATGTAAACAGGCACTTGGGTCCAGCAGTGCCTGGGAACTTGGTTCCTCTTGGAGAGCATGTGCTAAACTCTCAGATCACAGGGTTTGGGGTTTCAGTATTCTGCAAAGATTCCCTCCCAGGAAAGAAATCAGCAGCAGCAGAGCTACTGGAAAGTTACCCTGTCCTGTGGCCCCGCCAATCCCCTCTCCTCTCGGTGGAGGCTGGGTTATGACCCTTAAGACCTGCCCTGCAATTCTGCCTGAGGAAAGGGGGAAACCTTTGGAATGAATATAGAGGAGTATGCGCTCTTTCCCATCTTAAAAAGAGTATCTTTAAATGTACATACCAACTTTTCCCCCAGGCTGGCCACCTCTCCAGGATGAGCCTGGGTGCTTGCTTGGGCACAGTAGGCTCCATACATTTTCTGTGGAGAACATGCACTCAGACAAGTGCTCCCACACTGTCCCTGACAGCAGCGGAGGCTGCTGAAAAACAGAGCTGGTTGGGAACCTGTTTCTTTGGTCTGCAGGTTCTTCAGCTCAGCACACTTCCCCTCTGTGTGTTGTGGTGTTTTATTTAGAACAGACCAAACAACCACATTATTTTCAGCTGAGGCTGGCTGGAGTCTGCAGTTTGGGGCCCTCTGTGGTCCCTGAATGCAGAGCCATTGGGTGTCATGGACAACCAAAGGAAGGCCTAAATCTGTCTGCGGAATCTGGGCCCCCAATTATAACACCAGACAGAAATCATGTACATCCATATTTGGGTGTGTGTAAACCTGTAATGAGGAGGTACCTTCCCTGCAGCTGTTGACCACAGTGTTCTGACATCCTAGCAATGCAGTGTTGCGAGGAAAGGGGGTCTGTGTTAGAAACATTAACACGGCATTATCAACCAGAGAGTTCTGGGTAATCCTGGGAAAAACCATAACGACTTACAAGAATAATCCATTAAGGCACACAATGGCAGGTATACTTCATTTTCCCATAGTCAAACAGTAACAAATTTGAAAGTATAATGAAAAAGAAATTTCAGATTAATTTCTTGAGAAAAAGGCACCAAGTTGGAAACCCCTAATGAATTCTTTTTAAACAAACATCTTTTTTCAGGGGAGGGGTGCTGGGGATTGAATTCAGGGCCTTGCGCTTGCTAGGCAAGCACTCTATTACTTGAGCTGAATCCCCAACTGCTCCCTAATGAGTCAATGGAGCTAAACAATGATATTGTCTGCTAACCTCACAAAATCAATGCCCCAATGTCATGAGCCTGCAGAGGAAAGAAGACAGTATGCCTCTCAAACATTCCTGCCAGGAAATGTCAGACCTGTGTCTGGATTGAGCCTCTAGGTATAAAATTAATTAAGAGGAAACACTACTGCACATGAAAAGGTGAAATGACATCTCAGACTGTGGAAACTCTGAAGACAAACCAATTTCCCAACTGAATAAACTGCAAAGAAAAAATTTAAAAGAAAATAACCTTAGAAGCCACTTAGAACAAATACTCACAAGAAGCCCAAATTTCGCCAACTGATGAATGGATAGATAAGATGTTGGGGTGTATACACATAGAATCTGACTCAGCAATAAAAGTAATTAAGTACTAACATAAGCTACAACATAGATGAACTTTGAAAATATAACTGAAAAAAGCCAGTCAGAAAAAAATAACGTATTGTATGATCCACCTATACAAACCAGAATAGGCAAGTCTGTAGAGACCAAAAGTAAATTAGTGGTTATCAGGGGTTAGGGGTACAATTGGGAGGATTGGGGAGTAACAGCGGATGGGTATGAAGTTTCTCCTGAGGGCACAAAAATGGTCTAAATTTAGTTTGTGGTGATGGTTCTACAACCCTGTAAAAATAACTTTTAAAACACCATATTGGCCTAAACTTGGCTCCTTCTGCCCGGCAGTAGAAGGCAGATCCCTCACGGCAGCTCCCATTTTCTGGGCAATGAAGAAGCTGCAACAGCTCACTATTCCAGCCTGTCTGAGCTCATTTGGAATCTCAGTTTTGTTGTTTAACATACTTGATACATGTACACTATCAATTTTGAGTTATCTTCAGACACATGCTAGGGGTGGAAACTAGCATCCAGACCAGCATGGGTGCAAACATTCATATAGAGACAAACCCACAACTCGGGCCATATCACAAAGAGAAATTCACTTTCTAAAAAGATCCTCCATATGAGAGTGGAAGAGACAGCCTGCCAACTAATGTACAAATTTCAGCAGAAATACAACTATAATCAGAAAATAAGGCAACAAGATGCCTCTGAAGATTCCCGAGGCCCCAAAAGCAAATCCCACAGATAGTGAAGTGGATGAAATTCTTAATAAAGAATTTTTAAAAACTGACAGTTAAAATGATCACTGAACTCAAAGATACAAATTAACAGCTGAATGAATTATGGAAGACAGTACAGAATGTAAAAGACCACTGAAGATATTCTGAAAGAGAAACAAGCAGAAATTCTAGAAATGAAATCTTCCATTAGTCAAATAAAAATTCAATTGAAAGTCTTGGCAACAGGCAAAAGGAATCAAAAGAAAGACTATCAAGGCTTGAAAACAAGGTAGATGTAATGAGAACATTGAGAGAGTAATAAAGAAAAAACACGAAGATTATCTAAGAACTCTTATATGATTCTCAAAGAATAAACTTACAATTTATTGGTCTCAAGGAGGGTGATGAAGTACAGACTAATGGCACTGTAGCAGAAAAATTCTCAAATCTGAGGAATGAGGTGGATTTCAGGTAAAAGAGGCATTTAGAACCTTAAATAGACATAGTAAATAACTTCTCCAAAACACATCATAGACACAATGCCAAAAAGAAAAAAAAAATGTTGAAAACTTTTAGAAAGGCACCAAGTCTTTGTGGTGTCAAAAGCACCATAAGTGCAAATCCATCAGAGTAACAGGAGACTTCTCAAAAGAAACTATAATGTTGCTAGGGATTTAGCTCAGTGGTTAGAGTGCTTGCCTTGCAAGCACAAGGCCCTGAGTTTGATCCCCAGCACCAAAAAAAAAAAAAAACAAACAAACAAATAAACAGAAACTGTAATGCTAGGAGTGCTTGGAATGATATATTTTTAGTTCTAAAAGAAAGCAATTGCCAACCCAGATTAACATATCTCGAAAAAACTGAAACTGCTAGAAGTTAATGTAGGGAAAACACCTGAATCCATAGCCACAGGCAAAGACTTCCTGAATAGGACTCCCATAGCACAGAAAATAATATCAAGAATCAACATATGGAATTACACCAAATTCAAAAGCTTCTGCACAGCAAGGGAAAAACAAAGTGAAGAGACATTCTACAGAATGGGGGAAATCTTTGCTAGCTACTCTTCTGATTGAAGATTAATATCTAAAATATATTAAAAAACATCAATCCCCAAATATAAAAACCCAATCAAACAATGGGCAAATGAACTAAATACATTACTCAAAAGAAGTACAAATGGTCAATAAGTCTGTGAAAGAATGTTCAACTCTTTAGCCATTGGGGAAATGCAAATCAAAACTACTTTAAGAGTCTATCTCACTCCAGTCAGAATGGTTATCATCAAGAATACCAAAATCGGGGCTGGGGATTTAGCTCAGTGATTAGAATGCTTGCCTTGCAAGCACAAGGGCCTGAGTTCGATCCCCGGCACCACAAAAAAAAAAAAAAAAGAAAGAAAGAAATCAAGAATACCAAAATCCAGCTATCACAGGAATATACCACTCAGGCATATTCCTGTAAGAACTGAGGAGAACATACTACACTGATACTTAAATACCCGTGTTTATAGTACCACAATTTATGATAGCTATCCTGTGAAAACAGCCTAGATGCCCATCGACGGATGTATGGATAAAGAAAATGTGGAGTACATACACATTAGAGTATTGATAAATTTAGGTGTGATAAGGGTATTAAGTGCTAATCTCTTAGTGATAAAAGGAAATATTTATGATAACATGATGTGATAAATGGGATTTGCTTTGAAATAGTGACAGACCAGATAATAAAGACTGTGCAGGGCTCCAACGGCCAGGACCCTCAACATGGAGAGGGTCTGTCTGTACCATCCTCCTTGCTCTTATGTGTTTGAAAATTTCCACAACTAACAGATTGAAAACAATCGATGCAGAGGTAAGCAACTCTTTCTACAGGGACATTGAGCAGATAGTCACAGAAAACATGCACAAATATACAAAGGTGGCCAATAAGTATTTGAAAAGATGCACAACCTCTGTCATAATTAAACACACAAGGTCAATATAGTACAATGAGATATTTTGAAAAAGAGAAAACCTCATGTGATTTTTATTTCAACTTTTATTTAGTCAGTAGTGATGACCTCTAGAGAATAGGGCTGGATTGCTGGAAGGGAGGGAGGAGAAAGGGGGTTAATTTTTCATCATGCACATTTCTGTATTTTTCTAATATGGAGGTGTGAATTTTAACTTTAAAATTAGTACTGGAGAAAAACATCGAACCCCACCCCACTATGAAGAAAATGAGGCAGACAATGCAGAAAGTAGCTCACAGTGATGACTGAGTAAATGAAATGTTTACGCACAGTAACGATAAGGGGAGGAATGCAAACATTCAGACCATAACACTATCCGAAACATATGAACTCAAACAACTCAACGGCCAAGAAACAAATACCTAATTTAAGAAGTGGGCAAAGGTTCTGAACAGATGTTTCTCCAAGAACAATATGTAAATTATAGGACTTATATGAAAAAATGTTCAACATCGCTAATCAGGGACATGCAAATCAAAACCTCAATGAGATAACACCTCACACAGGAAATGCTGGCAGGCAAGGGTGTGGAGAAGAAAGAACTCTTGTGTACTGTTAGTGGGAATGGAAACTAGTATAGGCTTTAATGGAAAACAGGATGGTGGTTCTTTAAACAATTAAATATAAAAAAATTAAATATAAAAAAATTAAACATAGAATCACATGATCTGGCAATCCCACGTCTGGGAATATATTCAAAGACAATAAAATCTGTATCTATAAGAGATAACTGTGATCTTATATTCAATGCAGTACTATTCACAATAGCTGAGCTATAGAAACAAGTGTCCACTCACAGATGAACAAACAAAGAAAATGGAGTATACATATGTGTATATACATATACATATATGGAGTCTATATATACCACAGTCTCACAAAAACAAATCCCATCATTTATAACACTAAAGTCAAGTACACTGTGCTAGCTGAAATAAACCAAACACAAAAGATCAAATAGTATATACTGTAACTTACATAAAGAATCTAATACAGTTAAACTCCATAGAAGGAGATGAACCTGTACCCAACTGGAAAGGATGGAACCACTCGTTGCTGCCCAACCAATGCTGCGCCTGGGGATTCTACAGCCACCCACTAATCACAAGCCAGCTCTGAGTTTTACTGCCCTGTGGCAGAGGGGACAAGGCCCACGATCAACCCGACTGGGAACAAGGCCAACTCCTGAGGAGAGAAGGTGAGCTCAGAGAGGCTTGGCAGATCCAGGGAGACATTACAGACCTAGCTAGCAGTTTTAGCCCCAAGAGAAGCCCATGGCTATTGTAAACCACAAAAACAGCATGGGGTGTTACTTAGAAAGTGACTTCTTCATGGCAGGCTAGAGTTGGAGAAGAAACTATTGCAGCATTGGCCATATTCCACAGTGTTTAATAAGATTGTATTTTGGGAGGGGGTTGTGTAAGACGGAGCCACAGAACAACTACAGCACAACTCTACTTTACGGTTTCCAGTGTTAGCCTCCCACAGTGATGGGGCAATGGGCAGCCAGGGGAGTCAGCTGCACGGGAAGTGCAGGCTAGACCAGGAAGGACAAGGGTCCCGCTCTCCATCATGAGAAGTCAGGCCCTGCGAGTGTAGTTTTCTGAGGTGGCTGGATCTGAAAGCGCTAGCATTAAGTCTATCAGTCTGCATGAACCTCTCACCCGCTGCCTACATCCAGCAGAGAGCAGTGGTCTGCTCTTTCCATCTACCAATGTGAGCAAGGACACACCTTGGCGTAGACAGCTGACACGCAGTCTGGGGTGTAGGACAGAGGGGCCCTGGGAAAAGAGAGGCCACCTTGCAAACCCACAGCCCATGAAGCTAGGCAGAGAAAATCATGACTTGCTGGATTCCAAGACTGCAGCTCCTAGGAGAAACCACTCATTCACAAGTAGAGGAAATTTTTTTAATGCAAATTTTTCTTTATTTTTCCTTCATTGTTTATTTTTTCAGGGGTAGGGTTTTTGCTCCTTTTTTTCTTTTTCTCTTTTCTCCTTTTAACTTTTCCCTTTTTCTTTTTTCATTTATTTTCTGTTCCTTATTCTTTTGCTTGTTTGTTCTTTTCTGTTACTTTCATCTAACACTATTAATTTCCTTTTATTTTTTGATAGGATTCTTTAATTCACTTTTCTCTCCTCATCTTCCACTGATTTTTAAAATTTTACTTTTTTCATTCTTTGGTTCCCTACCCTCGTATAACCATTAGGGTTTATGAGTCTTTAGCTATATAGTTAACTCAGTGCTATTACTACTGAATACTGTTTTACTGTTAGCCAAGGTATAGTTGTTGCATTTAGTAGATATTTACTATATACCACTGTTTGGTTTGTCTTACAGTATACCCCCTCAAAGTCACGGTTCAGAGTTTGCAGGCTCAGTTGTTCGTGGATTTTTTTCCTTAGAATCTAATAATTTTTTGTGGAAATTCCTGCAAATTTCACAGAAACTACAAATATCCTCTGCAATTTTTTTTTTTTTGGCAGAAGGTTTGCAAGTAACCAATCCAAGAGTGTTATTCAGTTCTCCTTGGTACTGATTGGCTTCTGCCATGTAACCCATGTCTGGCAGATGCACCAGCATTCCTGAATCATAACAGGTTGCTCTACTGTGCAGCTTATCTTGAATATTCTCAGTTTTGTTCTTCTTAAAGCCCTAAGATCCCTAAGATACTGCCAAAACACCCTGCACCTTCTATAACTTTATTAATATAGTATTTTATTAAATTAAATTACATACTTGAAGGAGACATATCATATTTAGAGTTTAAAATAAAAAAATAGGCATTTATAGGTGTTTTTATGACCATATCTGAAATTCTCAGCTTTTCACAATTCACAGGTCCTCTAGGAACATAAGCCTTGTGAATTTTGGGGGTCCAATGTATAATATAATTACTTTCATCTCTTTTTTGTGGTTAAAGGTTCATTATTGGTTCTTAGGGTATGTTAATATGCAGTTTGTCTTTGATGCTATTATCATTGCTGACTTTATTGCTATTGTGCTGGTGACACAGTTGTTGCTGTTAACTGGTTTCCTCTGTATGCCAGTATCTGGATTGCCTTTGGGTCACTGACAATATTGTGGCCCATTCCCAGAGAACTGGGTCCTGGGCCAAATACACTGCAGCCTTCTCTCTCAAATTAATGGAGGTGGCTGGATCATGGGACAGAATAAAAGCTTACAGTTAGCCATGCCCAGAGTACATCACTGAAAAGCAGACACTAACTAAAGAGGTCATCATACTAAAAACAAAGTCTTCCATTACAATCAACTATAAACTTTAGGACAAAATGAAATAAAAAATAGAAATGTGAGAAGATAAGGCAACAAAACTAACTCCCAAAACTTCCATATTCCCCCAAGGTGATCCATGGGAGATTGAGGGGGAGGAAATCAAAAGCCACACAGCTGAATTATTCAAAAGAATAAGAGATTAAAAAAATTAGATCTAAAATGTGTTTGGCAAGCTGAAAGTACATATACCTAAATAGATACTGTAATGAACTTAATAAAACAACAAACTTATAGAAGAAACTAATAAAACACTAGCTATGCTAAACAAAATGATATAAAACATGAATCACCAGTTTAGACTCCATGAAAAGGTACAAAATAGAAATTTGGGAGATTAAAAATTCTACTGAAGATATGGGCAGCAGGAGTGACCAATGTGAGGCCAGAGTGTCAGAAGTGGAAAACAGGGCTGATGTTTTTGACCATTTACTCAAGAATACCTTATAAACAACAAGAGAACATGAAAAATGAATCCAACAGCTGCTGGATGACATGAAAAAGACTAATCAACTGGAATTAGCAAAAAATCAGAAAACAGTTCAAATGGCATAAAAACCTGTTTACATAAATAATAGCAAAGAAGTTTCCAAATATAGGGAAATAATTTAAATACAGGTGAGTGAGGCATATAGAATCCCCAAACAGCCACAATCAGAAAGGAACCTCACATCACAGTCAAAATTCAAGAAGTCCAACACAAGGACAGAATCTTAAAAGCTAGTGTTTCATATGTTCTTTGAGCTTACCAAGCACCTCATTGATCTGTTTATTTAATCTTCTCTTATTCTTTTGAAAAATTCAGCTATGTGGCTTTTGATTTCTAACAGCACAATAGTATCCTGTTAGAGAAAAGCAATGAATCACTTATAAAGACGATTCCATTAGAATACAGCAGACTGTTCAACACAAACCTTAAAGGCCAAAAGAGCTTGAAGCTTCCAAGCCCTAAAACAAAACAACTTCCAACCCAAACTGCAAAACTAATCTTTCAAAACTGATGGAGAAATATGGTCCTTCCATGACCAAGAACATTTATGACTAGCAAGCCAGCACTCCAAAAAATTAACAATATCCTAGGAAGAGACAATGAAGCTGACAATGCCAAAGAGTCTAATAGAAAGACTACATCATGCAGGGTAAGCAGCTAAGTAGAATGGGGGTAGGGGAGGAACCAGCAACCAGAAAATAAGGCAGTGACAAAAATGAGGCAATATGTTTCAGTAGTGTGAATGGTCTCCACACCCCAATCGAAAGACACAGATTGGCAAACTGCATCGAGAAACAAAATCCAATGGTATGCTGTATACAAGAAACACATTTAACCCAAAAGGAAATTCATAGACTAAAAATCAAAGGATAGAAAACATTCCATGCAATGGAAACTTGAAAATAAACATGAATAGCTGTCCTACTTTCAGACAAAGTGGGCTTCATGTCCACACTGATCAGAAGAGATAAAGAAGGTTCTTACACACTGGTTAAGGAAACAAGTCAACAGAAGAGATAACAATTATAAACATATATGCACTGAACACTGATGCACTTGACTTTATAAAACAAACACTACTGTATGCAAAAGATCACAGAAACTTCTACACAATTTTAATGGGAGCTCTCCGTAGCCCCGTATCGCAAATAGGTTAACCAAACAAAAAAATCAACAAAAAATACAAGAGTTGAAACAAACCTTTGAACAAATGGACTTAACAGACGCCTGCAGAGTGTTCTGACAACAGATGTTATGGTTTGTGCTTAAATGTCCCCCCAAAGCCTCATGCAGACATAGATGGGGCTTTTTCAGAGGTGGCTGAATCTAGACTGTGTGATGCTGGGATTCAGGGCATGTGATTACTAAATCAATCCACTGATTGGTTTGGCACCACCCTAATCCTGGCAGCCTGGATAAGATATAAGGGACAGAAAGAGGCTTATTCATCCCTTGCTTACCTTGCTGTCTCCTGCCTGTCTGACATGCTACCCTGCCTTGGACCCAGCCAATTGTGGACTGAAACCTCTACAAACTGTGAGCTAAATAAACCTTTCGCCAAACCTTTGTTTGGATCTGTTGCTAAAAGCAATTACATTATCCGATAAACTTTCTGATTTGTCTTGTAGTTCATCAAGTCTCTCTCCACTTTCAGTTACTTTTGTAATATTTTCTTGTATGACATCATCCACCTGATTCTGAACATGCTTAATTTTAACATGTCTAGGTCCAAATCTTGGTCCAGATGGCCCCCTCAGATAAAAGTCCTCTTCTTCATTTGAGTCATCTTCCAAAAGATTTCTCTTTTCACTTTTCACAGAACCAGTGACATCATCATTTACGTGGTGCTTGAACTTGGGAGGTATACTTTTTTACACTCAGAGTACCTTTTCTATTTCCCAGTAGAGTAAGGGAAACTGAGGCTCTGGGCAAGCCCCCAGCAGCGCTCTCAGGCAGGCTGCAGGCTGGTAGCCTCGGGAAGGAGCTGGGAGCTGCAGAAGACGGGAGGGGCAGACAGTGGGTGCACACCCGGTGATGGCTGCGGCACCGGAGCTGCGCCCCGCTCATCCAGCCGCTCAGGCGGAAGCGATTATTCTTCAGAGATGTATTTTAGGTGTAGCTGGCTCTTGGCCTTTGAGTCTGTCCCAAGATCATACCTTCCCACTTTGTTTGTGATAAGAAGCTGCTATCTATTTGGCCCAGGACCCAGTCTTTTGGTCTGGACTGTGGTAATGATTACGACCCTAATCACATGTTGCCATAAAAGGAAGTATAACCAATCACAACAGGTATGAAACCCTGGCTAAAGTGGTACAATCAGCAATAATAGTATCAAGAACAGCCTAGAAACTGACAAATTATGGTAATTATTAATTTGGTATCATTAACCATAGGAGCAAGATCTACAGTTGTATAACAAAATCCAACACAAATCAGAAATTTGTATTCCCCTTAGAAGAGTGATTTTACCCTGGGTGGGGGGATGAGGGGATGAGGGGAAAAACAGAGAAACAGAAAGACATTACAAGTGAGGATAAAGAAGAAAGGAAGTCACTCAAGCTTTGTGAAACTGCAGAAGAGAGGAGAGAAAGAATGAAGAAGGCAAAACAAGATCAAAGCGAACCAGAAAAACTAAGGATAATGTTCACTCACAAGAAAAAAATCCAAAAAATCCAAAAGACACTTGAGAAAAGAGAAAAAAAAAAACTCAGGCAGAACAAACAACAGAAATAAAACCTAAATCATCAAAAAATAGAGGAGAACAAAAAAAGATGAAATTTCTCTGACCATAGATGTGCCGCTATTGTCTGGTATCTGCAGTTCTGTGGTACTGGTTAACTCAGAGCCCAAATCTGTGCTGGGTGACCCCACACAGTCTGCAGTAGGGTGCTGGGTGTGGGGCACTCCCACTCAACCTACAGTAGGGTTGACACTAACTCTGCTCTTTAAGCTCCACAGACTTGCAGGCTGGTCTTGGCCTCCAGTTGTGGGGGCTAGGGAGAGAGTCTTCAGCCAGCAGTTTTCTGAGTATCCGTCAGTGGCCTGCCCATGCAGTCTCCTTACCCTGTATGCCTCTGCGGCCGTTGCTCACCTAGCTGCTGTGGGCTTTTGACACCAGGAGTGCTTAGGCAAAAGCAGCCCAAAGCTTGTCCAAGAGCCTCAGTTCAGTTGGCCTCTCCTGGCTTTTGCACAGCTTCTTCTGTTTCACTCTGCTGTCACGTCTCTCCTCTCTTGTGATGCTGGGAGCAGGGTGGGGCCTAGCATTATTTTTCGAAATGCTCATAATATAAGCTCTATTCTATAAGAAGCCCCAGTTAAGATCATCAGCAAGTTTAGATCAGCAACACCCAGTTAAGATGGTTGCAACAAACAATAAATATATTGAATTATAAAATTATATTAACATAGAATTAAACAAATATTACTGGAATTAATAAATTAAGTGATAACATAAAGTAAAATTTCATATTTGTAAATACCCAAACAGACACCTCTGGACAAGAGGTAAATGCCCATGTAAACAGGTGAACTGGAGACTTATTGCCAAGTGACCAATCACAGTACAGACACAATGAATGAATAATGTGTACACTTGATAACAAACGGACATGGTTGTATCTAATATGAATCTTCATAATACAATACATTGTGTGTTGTAAAGGACGTACTTAATGAACCCATGTGAAACAAAGAAATGTTTTCTGAATTTTGGTGCCTGAAACATTTTCACCTGAATTTTGGTGAATTTTTGTCACTTTTGTGTGGATCATCAGCTTTTTTTAAAAAATATAATTTCAAATCTTACGTTTTATTTTATTTGTTAATGGTTTTCTTGGTGTCACACATGCTAGGCAAGTGCTCTACCACTGAACTACACTCATAGACCTTCGAGCCATAGATTAAAGCTGCCATAATTAAGCCAGTCAGAAAAATTGAGACAAATAAATTAACAGAAAGAAATACACTTCAGAGACAGACAGACATATGTAGAATATAGATTTCTGAAAAACAGTTTTAGAGTCAATTCAGCTGAGAAAAGACAGTATTTTTAAACACATAATATCAGAACATATATCCATAAGCAAAAAAATAAAGGAAAGAAAAAATTTAATATATACCCTGTATAGGGTTAAACGCAAATGTAGATATAATGCCTAAATCTGTAATACTTCTACAATGCAAAAGGAAATAAGTGTCATCTTTGGCTAGCCAAACATTTCTTGCAAATGATAGCAAAATCACAATCCACTTAAAATGATAAATAGCCAATATGAAAAACATTTGCTCTTCAACAGATATCATTAAAAGAGTAAAACAATGAACTGTAGACTGACAGAAATGAAACATGGACTATCAATTTTAACTGTCATTTTTGTTACCACTCCTGTCTCGTAAGTCTTAAATTAACACTTGATTTAATGGAAAATTTGTGAAGCCAGCCTGCAAGAGGTTGTAACTTGGGTGAAGAATTCATGGGATAAGATCACTGACAGCTGTGTTGCTAGCGCACTATGAACAGGCTGCATGGACAAGAAGTGCTCATTTAAGGAGAGCCTTATTGCTGGACATGTAAGACTGGGGCAAATGGTTATAAAGAAAATGGAGTCACAAGAAATTCAGACCAAAATTAGGTGTCTGGTGAGTTAAAACAATGTTCCAGAAGATGACATGATTATATTTGAATAAATGTAGATTTTTAAAGATGAATAAATGAATAAATGTAGATTTTTGTACATGAATGAATGTAGATTATTGTACCTGAAAAAATAAGATATCCCCTGAAAATAAGCCCTATTGCATCTTTTGGAGCAAAACTTAATATAAGACCCAGTCTTATTTTTGGGAAAATATGGTAAGAATAGCCCATGTTACAATGGATTCATTGCTGAACTCTATGAGAACTTCAAGGAAGATCTAATGCTAGTACTCACCAAACTCTTTAAATGAAAGTAAAAGGGAAGTACTGACCACTGAAGCTTATCATTCCTGGAAGTTTATCATTCCTGGAAGTACTTCCTGGAAGTACTCATTCCTGGAAGCTTATCAAATTACCCTGACTCCAAAACCAGACAAAGATATAAGCAAAAAAGAACACTACAGGTTAATCCCTTTCACGAACACAGACGCAAAATCCTCAACAAGATACTGGCAAACAATGCAATAAATCATCAAAAAGATCATACATCGTACTAAATAGGCTTCATCACAACAGATGCAAATCAATAAATATATCACATAAACAGAAGGGAAAAAAAAATCACATGATCATTTCGGTTGGCCCAGAAAAAAGCCTTTGACAAAATCCAACATCCATTCATGGTATAAACCCTGAAGAATAAGTATAGGAGGACCATATCTCAACCTAATAAAACACATTTGTGACAAACCTACTGTCAACATCATATTAAATGGGGGAAAAGCCAGGTGTGGTAGCACTCGTCTATAATCCTAGCTCTTGGGAGGCTGAGACAGGAGCATCACCATGAGTTTGAGGCCCGTCTGGACTAGATAATGAGTTCAAGACCAGCTTGAACTATACAGCAAGAACTTGTTTTAAAAAATAAGAAAAGGGAGGGAGGAGAGAAAACTTTCTCTCTAAAATTAGGAACAGACTGGGTGTGGTGGCACAGGCCTGTAATCTCGGCAGCACTTGGGAGGTTGAAGTAGGAGGATCACCACAAATTGGAGGCTAGTCTGGGCAACAGAGTGAGCTAAAGGCCAGCCTGCAGTAAGAAGTGAGACCTTGTCTCAAAAAACAAACAAAGAAAAAAAATGGTAACAGGAGAAGGATGTCCACTAATACCACTTCTGTTCAATAAAGTTCAGTACTCAAAACAGCCAGAGCAATCAGGCAAGAGAAAGAAATAGAAGGGCCATGTATAGGAAGAAAGAAGTCAAATCACCATTATTTGCAGATGACACTCTTTATATAGGTGATCCAAAAATTCCACCCAAAGACTCCCAGAATAACCAAATTCAGCACTGTAACAAGACACAATATCAACACCCAAAAATCAGTAGTGTTCTTGTGTACCAATGAATTCACTGAGAAAGAACTTAGGAAAACAATACCATTCACAACAGCATCAAGAAAAATTAAATATTTAGGAATTCACCTAACCAAGGAAGTGAAAGACCTCTACCACAAAAACTGAAGAAGATTAAGAGGACATAAAAAAATGGGAAGATATCCCCTGTCCCTAGATAGGCAGAACCAGTATAGTCAAAATGACCACACTGAAAACTGACATATTTAGTGAAATCTCAATCAAAATTCTAACGCCATACCTCACAGGACTAGATAAAATAATCCTAAAATTAGTATGGAACAAGAAGAGACCAAGAATAGCAAAAGCAATATTGGTTAATAAGAGCAAAGGTGGAGGCATCACAATCTAGATTTTCAAATTATATTACAAAGCTATGGTGATAAATGGAGCATGGCACAGGCACAAAAACAGACATGCGGATTGTCTTACTTTTCCCTCATTGCTGAGACAAAATACCAGACACCCAAAGTTAGCGGAAGAAAGGTTTATCTGCCTCATAGTTTGTAGAAGTTTCAGTCCACAATTGGCAGGATCCAAGGCAGGGTGGAATGGCAAACAGGCAGAAGGCAGCAAGGTAAGCAAGGGACCTACAAGCCTGTTTCTGTCCCTTATATCTTACCCAGGCTGTCAGGATTAAGGTGGCAACAAACCAATCAGTAGATTAATTTAGTAATCACATGCCTTTAATCCCAGCATCACACACTTCTAGATTCAGCTACCTCTGAAAAAGCCCTATCTATGGTCACATGAGGCTTTGAGGGGACACCGAGGCATAAACCATAACATGGATCATTGGAACAGAATTCAGGATGTAGACCCAACTCCAGGCACATTCAGCCACCTAATCTTTGACAAAGGGCCAAAAGGGCCATAGACTGGAAGAAAGACAGTCTATAATAAATGGTGCTGGGAGAATTGCAATCTACATGCTAAAGATTAGACCTAGACCAATATCTCTCACCATACACTAAACTAAAACCAAAATGGACCAAACATTTAAATATTGAAACAGAACAGAACACTTGATCTACTGGAAGATAGAACAGGTAAAACTCTTGAAAGACATAGGTTTATGCAGGGAGTTTAGAACCCCAGTAGCATGAGAAATAACATCAGCAATCAAGAAATGGGAATATATCAATTTAAGAAGCTTCAGCATAGCAAAGGAAACCACCAACAGAGCAAAGAGAACCTACAGAATGCGAGAACATTTTTGCCAGATATTACAAAGACATCAGACTAATATCTAGAATACTGAGAACTCAGAAAAAAAAATAGACCTCACTCAAAAAAGACCCAATTAAAAAACGGGCAAATGAAATGAGTAGAGACTTCTCAAAGAATGAAGTACAAGTTGCCAATAAATACATGAACAAATCTTCAACATCTCTGCCCACTAGAGAAATACAAATTAAAAACAACTCTGAGATTCAATTTAATTCCAGAAGGAATGATCAAGAAATCAAACAATAACACTGAAACTTCAGGGCAAAAGGAACACTTCTACATTGTTGGTGGGAATATAAACTAATACACTCATTACAGAAACCAGTATGGAAGATTCCTCAAAAAACTAAAAATTGAAATTCCATTTGATCTAGCTATTCTCCTTATAGGTATCGTCCCCAAACAGTTAAAGACATCATGTAACTGTGACACATGCATAGCTGTTGATTCATAATAGTTAAATCTTGGAAGTGGCCTGTATGTCCATTAACAGATGAATCGATAAAGAAAATGTGGTATTTATACACAATGGAGTACTTTTTACCATAAAGAATAAATAAGGGGCTGGGGATTTACCTCAAGTGGTAGAGTGCTTGCCTAGCAAGCAAAGGCCCTGAAGTTTGATCCCCAGCACCAAAAATTAAAAAAAAAAAAAAAGTAAATAAATAAGTCATTTGTAGGAAAATGGATGTATCTTGAGACCATGTTAACTGAAATAAACTGGACACAGGAGCTTCAGTATTGCATGGTTTCTTATAATAATAATCAAAAATATAAAGAGCAAAATAAAAGACAAATAAAAACATGAAATAGGGAGATCTTTTGCAAATGGGAGGGGAACAAAGAGATAGAGGGAAGGGGCAGTAGGGGAATACGGGATGAAAAAAGAATTGAGCTGTGTTATGTACATGTACCAACTCCCCATGAGGAATGTAATCATCATGGCAAACATGCACTAATAAAAATAAAAATTCAAAAAATAAATTCACAGCAGTAGATGGTGGTTGCCAATGTCTGGGAAGAGGGCAACAGTGAGTTGTTGTTGAAACAATACAAGTCCTAGAGAGCTCTTATACAGTATGCTGCTTATAATTAATAGTACTGTATGTATTGTCTCTGAAAATACACTGAGTATAGATTTGATTAAGTGCTCTTATCACAGCGTAATCGTAGCTACTGACGGACATCAGGGCGGTTTCCCTTTTGCTGCTACAAACTATGGTCTTCACTGGACTTTTGTTGGAATGAGTCCCTCAGGTCCAATTCTAGAGGACATTCCAATAAATCAAAGAGTAGATGAGTACCAATACTTCCAGAGCTATTATGAGATTACTCTCTTAAATTCTGTACTCACTGTTAGCTCAATCCCCATACCTTTACCAACTATCTTTGCTAATCTAATGGATAAAAGGAGACTCAGGCTTCAAACTTTCTAAATATTAAGTTTTAAACCTGGGCACCTCTGTGGCACCTCACAAATTCCAGTTCTAGGAATGTTCTCTAGGAGAGAACACAGAATGGGGGGCCAGGTGTGCAGTGCAACCAATCTGGTGGAACATGGATGTCTGCCTAACAGAATTCACATTGTGTTTCAATTTTTACTTTTTGGGGGGATAAATAAAAATGAATACATTCCCATTCTTAAAACTTCAAATATTTAGATGTGGATAAACTCCTTTTCACCCTCTGTCCTAACTCTGAGTGGCTTTCAACCATCATTAACAGGCTGACATGTCTCCTCTTGAACTTTCTACTTGAATATTTTTAATAATTTGAAACAAAAATGTGAAAGCTGCCTTAATAAGAAGTGCATTTATTATTCAATTTACAACACACACGAATAGACAGTAACAACCCTCTTTATGTTGCACCTAAATCTGACAATATTTTTCTTCAACTACTTTTTAGTTTCTCTGCTGAAGCATTTTCAAGTATAAAGCTTACATTTTCCCTGCAACTATTTCAGTATTTGTCTCTGAGAATTAAAGACATTTTCCACAGTAATCTTCCAATAAAGCCATAATTTCCAGGGATGTAGTCCTTTTGCAGATGGAAAGGGGACCAAGGGATGGAGAGGGGACAGAGGAGAAGAGAAGGGGAAATAAAAAGGACTAAGATGTAGTATGTGTATATACCAACTCACCACAATGAATGTATTTCAAGTATGTACTAATAAAAAATGTAAAATAAAGCGATAATCTCACAAGATTAATAGCCCTTTCTTAGAAACTTTAGGACCTTGTATAGTTTAAAATAATTGGAGACATATCAAAGTTGCAAAAATAGGGTACAGATCTCCCACACGCTCCTCACTTAATTCCCCCTTTGACAATATTCCTAATATGGAGAAGAATCTAGATCCTTGAGAATTAGATGCAAATGCCTATGCACAAGGGTGTTCTCTCCAGGCACATTCCCACTTTTGTCTTCTCCCTTGCTCTTCAAGTACTACCTGTTTTCTTAACAGGAAGAAGAAAAAAGGAAAGATGCACAAAGTATCACTTCCGTGCTACATGACCCAAAGACCCGATTATCTGCCAGCGCCTGAGGTGTGCAGCCTGTGGACTCCCTTGATAGCATACATGCAGCAAGCTCTGCACGCCCTTCCCCATGTACCTCTCTCTCCATTTTGACTACCATTACTTCCTGGGCCCCTTTACAAACTCCCCAGCATAAACATAAAGGTTAAAGTCTTTCCAAGCTGTATATAACCAAGTGCATCTCAGCAACCATTTCTGAACCTAGGACGGTGACTCATGGAGAATCACATTTTACTGTTTGGTACTGGGGTGGAACCCAGGCTCTTGTGCACTAGGTAAGTGAACTATCGATAAGCTATATTCCCAGCAACAGAACCACATTTTAAACGCTAACAAGCCTTACTCAACTGCTTCCCATAAAGCCTTTACTCACAGGTTCTCCCACCAGTGCACTTGAAGGGCCACATCTGAGACGCATCAATAACAGATATACTCCCAGCACAACCCAGGAGGTTCAAAACATCCAATTAGCAGCAGTCTCAGTTGTCTTTTATAAAGTTTTCTACTGCTGCAGAACATGAGCATGTTGAATTTGAGAATCTGTAAGAATGATTCTAAAAGGCTTCTTTAACACAGTGAAGGCCACAGTAAGGGGCACAATAATTGGTATCTGCTCCCATCTTGATTACTTTGTCCTTAGCCAAAAACTGGCTCCTCAATGTCAAACTCTGCTCTAAATGAATTTTTGGCACTTAAATTATTAAAATGAAGCACCATCCAGTGTGGTGGCATTCACTGGGAGTCCCAGTTATTCAGGAAGTTAAGGCAGGAGTATCATTTGAGCCCACAAGTTTGAGACTAGCTTGGGCAACAAAGTAAGACCCTGTCACTTAAAAATCAAACCAAACCAAAGACACATCAACACTAAGCCCCTGCCTTATGCTGGGAAACTGGAATGGGTGGGGAAAACAGCAAGGGTGTCCTTGGCCACGCTTAGCATGTCTGTGTGAAGTATGGGGTAGGGAAGGGCAGGGAGGCCACATCCGTTTTAAGTGTTATGGGCACATGCAGTGTGTCAAATCGTGGCCACCCCTGAACAATATGTACATACTACAATTCCTGGGACCTGTGAATGTGACTCCTAAAGAAAAGGTCTTTGCAGATATAATTAGGTCATGAGTCTTGGAATGAAATGACTTGAGATCATCTATGGGTCCCAAACCCAAGGAGAGTTCTTCTAACAGACACACAGAAGAGATGTGGTAGAAGAGCAAGGAGCAAGCATGGTGGCACACACCTATAATCTCAGTACTTGGTACACTGAGGCAAAATTTTGAGGCCAGCCTGTAGTTAAGTAGTGAGGCCTTGCCTCAAAAGAGAAAAAAAAAGATAAAACAACAATAACAAAAAAGAGTAAGCCAGGAATGATGGCGCACACCTTTAATTCCAGCACCTGGGAGGCTGAAGCAGAAGCATGAGTTTGAGGCCAGCCTGGACTATGTGGCCAGACCCTGCCTCAACTCGCTGCCCCTACAAAGCATTAAAAAAAAAAAAAGCTGGGCATAGTGGCTATTATGGTGTATATCTAGATGTTCCCCAAGAGATTCATGCACTCCCAGGCAGGGCTTTTGAAAGGTGATTGGATTATGAGGGTTTACAGGTGACTTGCTATTAAGAGATGGATCTGGCTGGAAGAGGCAGGTGACTGAAGGCATGACTAGAAAGGTGTAGCTCCCTTCCCAAATCCTCCCTTCATTCTCTCTGCTTCCTGGCTTCCAGGATGTGAGCAGCCGTCCCTTTGTCATGGCCCTGTGCCACAGTGTACTGCCTTGGAGCCAGTGGCTACAGACTAAAACGTCTACGAACTGTGAGCCAAAATAAACCTCTTCTGGCTGGGGATTTAGCTCAGTGGTTAAGAGTGCTTGCCTAGCAAGCACAAGGCCCTGAGTTTGATCCCTGGCACCAAAAAACCACCAAACCAAACCAAACCAACCAACCAAAAAAATAAATCTCTCCTCCTTTAATTTGTGGATGTGGGGTATTTTGCCTCATTGACAGTGACTAAAACAGTGGTGTATATCTGTAATCCTAACAGTCTGTTAGGCTAAGGCAGGAGGATCATAAATTTAAGCCCAGTTTGGGCAATTTAGTAACTTAGTGAGACCCAGTCTTAGAAAATAAGGGCTGGAGATGTAGCTTAGTGCAAAGGCTCTGTGTTCAATCCTCAATACTTGTGTGTGTGGGGGTTAAACCACTTATAATCCCCCCACTTAGCAAAGTGAAACAGAAGAATCATGAGCTCAAAACCAGCTTGGGCTACTGGAGAGGAAGTCTGAGACTGAAGTGAAATACCCCCCGCCAAGGAACACCAAAGATTGCTGGCAACCACTGGATATTGGGAAGAAGCAAGCAATGGATCCTCATCCCTACTCCTCTCATCCACCACCACCCTCAATCCTTAGGAGGGAGGTGACATCTTGATCTTGGATGATAGCCTCCAGAACTGTAAGAGAATAAATTTTAGCTACCTGATCTGTGGTAATTCATTATGGCAGCCACAGGAAGTGAACAGAGGATACTGTTATTCTACTCTTAATTTGCAAAAAGACCAGTGACATATTCTTCATGGATGAAGAAAGGCTGTGTGTAAGGAACTAGATTTGTGCGAGTGCGGCTAAAGGTCAAAATCTCATCCCAGCCCTCCCACTAAATGGGTCCCTGGCCCTCCTTCTCAAGTTCTCTCTCAAGGCATTCGGGACCTTTGCATGGATCATCCAGATGGTACCCATCACCTTACACTATCCATCAATCAGCTTTCAGGACACCAATGCAGAGGCCTCCCCTGTTCTTTATCCTGCCCTTGCCTGAACAAGTTTCCTCACAGAACTCTTCCTGTGTGAAGGACTTATTGTCGCCACTTCCTGTTCTATAAACTCAAGTCCACTCTGCAGTGTCTTGACAGCCAATCTGCATAAATCCAGGGCCCTACGGTATACATAGGGAATGTGGGCAGAGAGATGTCATAAGTGGGGAGAGGCTGAAGGTAGGGTGGCGTACCTCCCTGGGTGACAGTGTCCTTCTTGTGTGACCTCAGATAAACCCTCCATGTAAGAGCTACAGGTAGGCAAGGGGAGGGCTCTTTGGTGCTATCATGTCTCTAGGAGAATGGAGGGAAGGCTTAACCACTTGCCTAGGACAGGGGAGGGATCTCACTGAGCCTGGCCGGGCCCCTCCAAGTCAGATCACTCACATACATCTGCACCAAATCTTCCAGAGGAGACTATAGTAACCCTTATGCTGACTCAAGGCCTGATATGCCCCAAAGCCATCAGGTCCCCCAACTAAGGAGACTCTAAAGACTCTGTCTTTCAGGCTTGGCCTGACAGTGGCCCCATCTTGACCAGTCAGAGGCGCGCAGGCAGTGTGACACACAGGGTTTATTTTGACCCTACTAGCCGCCCGTTATCCCACACCTGGGCTCAGCAGGCCCATCGGTGCCAAGTCCCCCCTTCAGTTTCCAAGTCTACACCCTGACTGCCAGAGGGCTCACTCAACACTCAAGAATACTCTCTTGCGTGAAGTATTTGTGTAGGGGTGCCAGCGCCATTCCACGTCTGCCGTAGCCTCTTGCTCCAGTGTGCCCAGGCGAATCATGTACACTGCGGAGAGAAAAAGGGACATTATCACCTGCACAGAAGCCTCCACTCCAATGACTTCCCCATGTATGGGAAACAGCCCCAAACTCACACTTCAGCTCAAAGCGAGGCCCGACCTCTGTCAGTTCTATGTTGCGGTGGTCTGTCTTTTTGTAGACATGGTGCCTGAGGAGAAGCCGGGTAGGGGTATGCGTCGGAAGGAGGTATGGATCAGCCGCAGCAGTACAAAGGACACAGAGGTCATGACAACAACCCAGGCACAACCCATGGGCCTACCGGAATGAGATGTAGTCGTCCTGATTTGCAAAGGTTATAACCCGGTGGCTGTCATCTTTTGGCACAGGGAATAGGTAACGAAGGATGTCAGAGGCCTGAAGCACAGAGGAAAAAAGTGGCAAATGTCTGGCTTAGGCCCTAGCCCTCTCCCCAAGAACCCCAGACTACTAACCCGTTTGCCCAGGCGAGAGGAGAAGCCATGGAAGATGAGGTGAGGCTTAGCCTCTGACATGGTTCCCAGGTCCGGGATGTCATGCCGCATGACAACGTTGCACAGCGTGAAGTAAGCAGTGGGGCCAAATGGCAGGTGACTGACAATAAGCCCCACTGTTGGAGGCAAGGCAGGCTGTCAGAGACCCTGTCTGCTCTCAGACCACTCCCAGTCTTCTGTCCATCCCACCAGCCTTACCAGGTGTGCCACGATGTTCATGGACAACTAAGAGGTCAGTGACTCCATTGGCTTTGCAGGCTCTCACTAGCGCCCCCACCTCATGTCGGCCTCGGTTCATGCGCTGGGCGCCAGGGAACACTAGCTTCAGTTCCTGTACATGGACCATAGTGTCCCATTAGGTTTGGGGCTGCAGATGCCAGGCATCTCCCCTCACTGCTCACCAACTGGTACCTTTGCAAACATCTTCAGGCGGGAACTGGGATCTCGGGAGGTAGTGATCATGACCTTGGGATCCTCAACTCCTGCCCATCGATATTCATCATCAACATGGGTGGTCACACCTGTCGCGAGCACAAGGGTTAAGAATGTGACATTGTCTTGGGTATGAAATGCTAACCTGGAAGCAGCAAGTCCTTTTTGAGGAAATATTCAATGATGGGAACATGCCATACTACACTGGTCAAGAGGACAACCACCAGCCAACTGGCTACAAATACAAGGGCATCTGAAGAATGGAATCTCAGCGTTTGGAAGATTCTGCTAAGATCTACTACTTTCCCTCACAACAAATATCTATAATGTTTATAGTTCCTATTTGTTGAATAATACAGTGAATGAGACATTTGAGAAACCAAGAATGTGCTGTGTTAGGGATAATGTTCTGCCCTCGTAGACATTCCAGTGGAGGACAACAACTAATAGAGAAAGTACAGAGTAAGTGGAGTACTTTTGTGTTGTATAAATCAACTGGGAGTACTGAGGGAGAGCCCCTATGGTGCTATCTATACAGGCATAAAAGCTGCCAAGAGACAGTTAAGGGGCAGGTGCCATGGACAATTTTCACAGGTGGGAAAGTGTCCTGTGTGTCTGGGAAGGAGATGCATGCCATTGGCCAGAGGAGTAAGCTCCATGTTGGGAGAGTTACACTGTATATAGTACCTTCACCACCAGCGTCATCAAACTCCAGGGACCCCTGTAAGGCCAGAGCCTCCCGGCGTAATTCGGTGGGAATAAGGTGGTTTTCTGCAGGGAAAAGACAAGAGGGTCAAGTGAAAACCAAGTGGAAAGCCCTCAGTTTATACCACACTCAAGCAGTAAAACTTTTTTTCTTTTCAGCTGTAACTCCAGATAGGATCCAAAGAAGAGTTTCATGCTTTCTTTGTTACCAGCCACTTAGACTCTTATATTCAGGTTTGCCTGCTTGCTGCCGGCCAAATTGAAGGAGGCTATATATTTGGGTACAATGGAAAAAGGATTTATTTAAAGCCAGTTTCTCAGGCGATGGGGGTGGGGGGACCCATATGCCTCACATCAGCACCTCACCATCTAAAGGTGGGCAACATCTTTTACAGTAAGGAACAGAGGGGAGGGTGAGCACAGAGATATAGTAATGCAAATATCCACACTTATCACATTTAGCCATCTTCAACTCATCCTCCTTTTTCTTGTGGAAAGGAAACTGGGCTCCAGGTTTCCTCCTGTCAGCATCTACATATTCTAGTTCATTTATCAGGGCAGAGGAGCTGTGGGGAAAAATTATTTATGCCCTAGGCCTCAGAAAAGCCACTTTTCTCTAAAGGAAAACAAAACAAATCCTAACTTTAAAATTCCATTTTGAGCCGGGTGTGATGGTTACATGCCTGTAATCCCAGCACTCAGGAGGCTGAGGCAGGAAGATTGCCACAAGTTCGAGGCCATCCTGGGCTACTTAGTGAGTTCAAGACCAGCCTGAACTACATAGCAAGACTCTGTTTCTAAAAACAACAACAACAACAAAAAAGTTCCATTTTGCAGTGCCGGTTACACCTTCTCTGGGTTTTACAGAAGCTCCCTTTATCTTTCTGTGTTGGCCTCTTAAGGCACTGTGTCAACATTATAAGGACATAGAAAAGGGCGATCAAGCTGTAAAACTTGGAACTGCGGCATAAATGACAGATAATTAGTACCAATAGACGAAAGGAAAACTGAAAAGCCTGCAGGAAGTCCCAACAGACAAGGAAAAAGGCCAGTAAATACTGAAAATATGCTCCGCCATAATAACACAAACACGGTTTCTTCCCGCTGGGGCCTGGCAGCAGTACCTTCGAGCGCGCGCCGGACCTTCTCCTTCCTTTCCTGAGCGGTGCGCTGCGCCTCCTCGCGGGCCTTGCGGTACAGGTATTCGCGGCGCAGGCGAGCCTCGCGGCGCAGCTAGAGAACAAAGGAAGAGCTAGCCCCATCAATCCGAACCCTCCTCACTGCCAGCCCTCCTCGAGACCCAGGCTCAAACTTCTTACCATCCTGAGCGCCACTCACTTCCACGTGAGTTCGGAACTATGGATGTTGCCGGCGCCTGGCAGCCCTCGCTTCCGCCCTCAACCTGGCGGCTTCACTAAGCACTAAGGCTGTCCACAAGGCCCGATGTTAAGATGGCGAACAGCGGAAGTCGTCACAAGGCGCGACACAGTTCCTCAGAGCGTGGTCGCTCAACGGCCTTTAGTAAAGACGTCTAACCACGGCTTCACCACCAGTACTTCAGTCCAGGATGCCCAATTTTAAAACAACGAGCCGCTAAAACAACCATAATTGTGGCTCGAAACAGTTCATCAACTGTAGAAACAGCACAGCGAATGACTGTCGTAGTCTCACGTACTTTAAGGAATTGTTTAAACCTGCTGCTCCTTTAAAAAGGTTGCCATACGGCTTCGTATTCTTCTATAGGCTGATTTAAAAAATTCATAACCTTCTGGAAACGATGGGAACCACCTTCGCAACCACCTCGCAGGCGGTAGACCGGTTACTTGGGACACCAGTCGGAGCGATACAGATTGATCGGCGTTGCTTGAAGGGTCACGACTTCCGGACCACCAATGGGAACGCCCTTTAGGGCGGGTCTCGTGAACCTATTGGTTGTCCTGCCGGCGCGACTAGCGGTGATTGGACAATATGGAGGTGACTCCGCCTCGGGCTCAGCGGCGCAGAGACCCAACGGTGGCTGGCCATGGCTGGTCAGGACCTGCGGGCCGAGCTGGACTCACTGCTCCTGCAGCTGCTCAGAGACCTGGAGGAGCTGGAGGCGAAGCGGGTGGCGCTGAACGCCCGGGTGGAGGAGGTGAGTGCCTGGGGAGGAAGGGAAGGAGGAAGAACGTAAAGCGAATGGCCACACTCTCCTGTCTCTTCAGGGCTGGCTGTCGCTTGCTAAGGCTCGCTACGCTATGGGTACTAAGTCGGTGGGGCCCCTGCAATATGCCTACCGCATGGAGCCTCGGGTCTGCGTGCGCACCAGGTGAGGAACCGGCAAGGTAGGGTAGGTGGCGTCCAGGCTCCCGGTCCACCAACTGGGTAGGTGGGGTCCAGGCTTAGGCCATCGACAGTCTGTCCTCCCTTTTTGTCCTTCAGCGAGGACCAGGACGGACTCCAAACATTCAGGGTGGTGAGAACTGACGTCCAGACTCCGGAAGAGGTGGGGCCTCGAGAGGCAGGTGAGTTGCCCCTCCTCCTGCCAGGACCCTGCCCGCTGTCCAAGAAAAAGTACATGGAATAGTTGAATAATGACTATTCAGGCTTTGACAATAGAGGGAGCTCCCCTGAGTTGAAGACTGTCGTAGGGTGATTTTGCTTTAGGCATTTATAGGGAGGGTTAGAGAAGTTGTATAGGCATGTGCCTTGTGTTTGAGATAGTTTTACAATCAAAGGAAGTCTCAGTCAGCGGAACAGGAAATAAAATGTTCACCTCTGTGTTTGGCTATTTTGGAGGAATAAATTAATCCCAGTGAATCATTCCTGAGATAAAGAACAGGTCCTTGGAGGGCCTGTGCCAGATCTTTTAGCATGTTCAGACAAAGTGGGTAAGGTCAGTGTGTGGCCTTGCCGTGGGCAAATGGCTCATATGTGGGTTTTATGGGAACCGTGAGAGAGAATGGACACAGTATCATCTGAATTACAAGGGTGGTGCTGTTTGCAGGAACAAAGAAGGTTGGGAGGATTTTTCTGGCTATCTTAGTCACTTTTCTTGTTTTGGGGACACAAAACCCGACACCCACAATTTAAGGAAAGAGAGGTTTTGGCTCACATTTCAGTGCACAGTCAGCTGGCTCCAAGGCAGAGGGGCATGGCAGAAGACAGCTGCACACGACACAGTGGACAGGAAGCAGAGAGGGTCAAGGAAGGTGCCAGGAAGGTTGATACAATCTTCCAGGTCACACCCAGAGTGACCTGTCTCTTCCAATCCAAGATCATCTTCTAACAGCAAGTCATCTATAGTACACCTCCATCATTCAATCACTTTCCAAAAACCCCACCTATGAACCCATGAAGCTCTTGAGGAACATCTAGATATAAACCATAATGTCATCTTTCAGTGTTTTGCAGAATAAGAGCTTAAACTAAGCTCAGTGTTGTCACTAAGACAATAAAGGCCAGCCTCTAACCTTTCTTTCTTCAGCTCTGCGCAGGCGGAAGGGCCCCACCAAGACTCCAGAGCCACTGCTCTCTGCAGCCCCACAGGACCCCCTGAACTGGTTTGGAATCCTGGTTCCTCACAGTCTGCGGCAGGCCCAAACCAGCTTTCAGGATGGTAAGTAGATCTGGCTAGTGGGCCATGTGGCTCTGGATTAAATTCTGGCCCTGTATCCACAGGGAACACTTCAGAACTAGCACTACATTAGAGCTTTGCAGGTTTTCTCCATTGCAAGTGTTTGTTGCACTCTGCCGTTTATTCCAAAAGTATTCCCTGGCGGATGGTATCATTCTAGGCTCATGCTGACTGCCAGGGATATGGCAGGGAGCAAAAGGGACAAACTTCCCTTGTGGAATGTTCAGTCTGTGGAAGGGAGCAAGACAATGTGCAAATAAGTAGGTCTTTAATATAATGCAAGTCTGTGAAAATTGTTATGAAAACAAGTAACATAAGATGGAGTAGGACAGGAGTGGACTGGGGGAGCTGTTGCATGAAGGGTTAGGGAAAGTCTCCCTGAAGAGATGAGGGGAAGCTCTGTGGGTGTTGTGGGAGAAGTGTTCAAGGGACAGGGGTCTCCAGGGGAGATATGTCCTGTGTGTTGGAGGAAGAGCAGAGAAGAGGCCAATGGACTGGAGTGGAGTTAATATAGTACGAGTGGCAGGATCTGTGGGCAGGTGTTGCGTGGCCTGGGGATACAACCCCTGAGTGAGGACGTAGGGAGCTGTGGTGTGACTTTGAGCTGAAGACTAGGAAGTAGGACTCACCAGATAATAGGATTCCTTTGGGCACTAAGTGGGGACAGACTGGACGACAGAGAGAACTAGGTGCCAGAAGCAGCCAGTCACTAGATGCAGGTGGAGGCATTGGAGGTAGAGTATGTTGAGAACCTGCAAGTTTTGAGAGTGGAAGCCCCAGCATTTGTGGACAAATTGAATGCAGAGGTGGAGGAAAAAGAGGACTCCAAGACAGCCTATGTTCTCTACCCAGAAACCCGGGGGCAATGGAGCTGTCCTCACCTAGAGTGGGCAGGCTGCAGAGTAGCAGCTGGGGGGAAGATGAGAGGTAGATGTGGATGCATTCTTGTGTGCTGTGTAGTGTCTGCTGATGCACAGATACAACATCTGAGTCTGTTTGGGTACTTGCCTCTGGAATGTGGGAGACCCTGGGCTGCAGAATGATTAGGGAATTCACTGCAGAGCTCTGGCGTTTAAATCCCCAAGTTGTTGACACAGATGCAAGGTTAAAGCTGAGAGGGGATGAGACCAGAGAGTGCCCAAGAACATGGATGAGAGGCTCAGGAAAGGAGACTAAGGAACAGCACCTGCAGTGTCCCAGATAACAAGAGGAGAAAGTGTTTCCTGGAAAGAGTGATAAGATGTGCTCCCAAGTAGGAGGACTACCAGATGGACTGGGTGATGTGAAGCACTAGGTGGCAGACATGTTGGCAAAAACTCTCTAGAGGTTGATCCAGAGTCTTGGTCACTTTCGGAAGCAAAGAAAAAACGTGGAGGGAGAGTGAGTAACAGTGAGGGTAGTGGGACGATGGACAGGGGAAGGAAATGAACCCACAAGAAGGATTGATCTGAGTTTTCATTCTTGGTGGGTGATAAAGGGTATTAAGGAAGCTTTCTGAGGAGGTGACACTTTAGCACAGACCTGAGGCAGGTGAGGTTGGGATTCATTGAGGTACAGAAGTAGCCATGCATGACCATACCTGGCATGTGTTTAGAATAGTGTGGAGGCCAGAGAAGCCAAAAGCCTTTGCAGTCCCAGGGGCTGGGGTGAAGTGTCCAGAATTTCCTGGGTCATATGTCACACCATAATACCATGGTGACATTTTCTCTTTCTCCCCTAGGCCTTCAGCTAGCTGCAGATATAGCCAGCCTCCAGACCCGCATTGACTGGGGTCAAAGCCAGTTCCAGGGGCTACAGGAGAAACTCAAGCAACTGGAGTCTGGTGCTGCCTGATGTGTGTCCACAGAGGCACACATTGACCACTGCCCTTCCTGGATGTGGCTGCCTTGTCTCAGGCCTTCTTTCTTCACAGCCCCTACTCACCTCTGTCCCAGATAATGCCCTTTCCTAAAACGTTTCCCACTGTATGTTTCTAACTCTGTAAGGTATGAAGTTTGAAGAGGTAAACTAAGTAATGTTGAAAGCCACTTCTAGGAAACCACTTCTAGGCCCGAGGTCTCATAGGATCTACTTCAGGAGGACAGGTAAAGGGCTGTTCATATAAGTCAGCAGTTGAATGGTCTCAGATCAGTCTGCTGTGGTATTGTTCCTGGATGACGGAACACTGCGAACAGTGGCAGGAAAGGACAATAAGGAATGCTCCAAGGTCACCAGATGGTCAGAACTAAGATGGGTGGAGGAAAAGACTGTGCGCCACTGAGTATCAGGACAGTATGACTCCAGTCAGTAAAGAAACAGCTACTGGGCATAGTGGTGCACACCTGTAGCCCCAACTATCTGGAAAGCTAAGTTGGGAGAATCACTTGTGAGATCCCCTAGCAAAACAGCAAGGACAAAACAAAACAAAAATCACCTAAGTAGATGGGCAGCCCTTAACAAGGTCTAAACAAGGAAATAAAAGAAGATCTGACTTAGATTTTCAAGGGCACTCTGAGAGGAAAACTTGCAGATTTATAAAGCATTCCTTTATCTTTTCCGGAGTTTATCTTTCTCTCTTCTTTTATTGAAGGGCCAGTTGTCTTTCTTGCTCTGGGAACTCTGTCTTTGCTTCACTTTTCTACTGCATTGTTACCTTTGTAGCAGTTTGTGACAGCTCTTTCCGTTTGGTGGGTAGTACTGTAATCCTTTTTGTTCATAACAAGATGTAAATAGTTTTTCCCAGCTTGTCTTTTACCTTTGTAGCATTTAGAAATTTAGAAATTTTCTACATTGCAAAATAAAACATATTACATTAAACTGGATAGAATAATTGAATAGTTAATTAGTAATGTGAAAGTTTGTGTTTTTAAATCAGTTTTTAAAGTAGAAATGAATTTATCAGGTGCTGTATGTTTGGGTTTGGGGTTATAATTAATGTGATGAAAAGGGATTATCTGGCGTTTCCCACATGCACATCTGTGGTTTCTTTAGGAGTACCCCGTGAGTTCTGGACCTCAGTTTTCTATCATGTATGTTGTATGGTGTTGATCAGTACATCCTCCTCCTGGTCTGAGATGCCACCTTCTTTTGCATCCTCACAGTGTAAACTCTTAATGTTGGAGCTTCCGTTGTTCTTCATTGGTCTTACTGTCCATTAGTAT
>PVJO010016832.1:0-40756 GCA_004026905.1 Hystrix cristata
GGTTCAGCCCAGACTGGTGGGTTTGCTTTGTCCTGGCTTTGCATTCGGCTGGCTTGCTACTGGACAGGATTGCTGGCAAAGGCACCCACGGGAACTGGCCATGTGCACTGCGAGTTTTGATGTCTGGGGTGATCAGGAGTAAGTGGGATGAGGGAGACGAAGTCAGCTAAGAGTACAGTCTCTTCAGTGGCCAAAACAACATAATGTGTTTTCTCTCTGCCTTAGTTTACACCTGTGAAATGATGATAATAGTATCTATTAGAGGGCTTAATTGAGGTACTGAATTTGAGCTCTTAGAACAGTTTCTGGTGCATGGGGCGGCCCCCAAAATGCTGCTCTTAGAATCAAGTTCACCTTAAATAGACACAGCTGCCTTAAATGAGTGTGTGAATACTGTGGCTCAGGCTTCCTGTCCCACATGTGAGGAAACTGAGGCACAGAAAAGGAAGAGACCTGCTTAGGTAGAGTGATCTTCAGTGGTGGGTGAACAGTCTGCGGGCACCTGTGACAGAACAAGTTTTACTTTGCAAGGTTTTCTTGTTGTTTATGAAGAATTAGAAAAGAATATTAAGTGTTCATATACACATCTGTGGTCTTTAGATTCACCGGAAGTGTGTTATAAACAAGTTTAATCGCTTTTTAAGTTTGTCATCTGTTATTCCTTATAGGTAAGTTTAAAAAGCTAAATGAATTATCTTAAACTGATTGTTTCGGAATTCACAAATAATGTGTTTTAATTAATTTTGCTGTTTTGCAGGACCTGGAACAAGCTTTCTGTGGTGCTTGCCCTGAACCACCTGCCAGCTTGCAGGATGATCCCATTCTGCATGTGGCCTTGGGATCCTGCAGTGGAGACCCTGGTGTGGGGGAGGTGCGACCTCTGACCAGCAGGCAGCCGTGTGCCTGGTCGGGCTCCCACTGGCTGTCACCAGAGATAGGTCAATGCCTTTGAGGATCCGAGTAGGGACTGGCCTCCTTGCTCTTTAGAAACCAGCATGCGGCAGCTCTGGCTTGGGGTCAGCAGCTCTGGGCTTGGAGAATTGCCATTATATTGCTCTCTACCCACAAATGTCCTGGTTTTACCATTGACTGAGGGTTTGGGACTTCCTCTGGGTTCTGTCTCATAACTTCCAGCTGTGAGTCTTTCGAGCGGAGGTGGGTCCTCATCATAGAAGTCGTTCCTACCTGAGGGCGAGGCAGAACTAGGCACACTGAAGGGTAGAGAAGGGACACTGGCTTGAGATTCAAAACACAAGCTTTAATTTCCCTGTCTGGTGGAAGCCCCTCAATAAACATTTACTACAAACCTGCTATGTGCCAGGGAACCTGTGCATCCCTCAATGGAGATAGAAAAGTGAGTATCAAACTGTCCTTGTCCTCAGGGAGTTCAAAGGTTAGTGGAAGAGGCAGACAGGTAAAGAGTCACCAAGAAAAGGGCAGTGAGGGAACCGCAAGGTTCCACAGAAGCCTGCACAGCAGCCCTGGACTCAGTATGAGAGAAGCAAGTGGGAACTTCTGCAGAAGGTGATGCCCAGTTCAGGCTCAGAAGGAAGAATAAAATTTCCTGAGGAAAACAGATACAAGGATGGTAGAAAGGTCACTGTGGTCAATGTGAGACGGAGACTAGGAGAAAAACAAACAGACTAACCAGGGAACTCGGAAAGGGGCTCAATATCTCTGAAGAACAGAGTATATACAGTGTGTGAAAGAGGAGGCCAAAGCAGAAAGAGTTTATTTGCCACATTCGAAGGCTGGGGCTTCATCCGGAAGCAACTGAGACAAAGTGGGGACAAAGGAGTGTGATTGATGATTGCATTTGCATCTTAGCAGCAGCCCTGGTGTCCATTTGGGGAGCTGATTATGGACTAACCATCATAGGGGTGGAAGGGCATCTAGGATGTTAGCACCTTTGGGCCTGAATTTAAGCAGAAGCAAGGAGATGAAAGCAATTATATGGATTCAAGGGCATTTAGTTGATGGAACCAACATGGTTCTGTGGCTTACTGTACAAAAGGGTAAGATAAGGGGAAAGCGAAGACATACGGGTCTCCAAAGACTTGATAGGTAGCAAGGTGGATGGTGGTTCAGAGTAGAACTCTGTAGTTTCTGAGTAGAAAACAGAAAGGAGCAGGGAGGTAAAGGAGTAGCAGAAGCAGGTAGAGAAGGTGAAGGAGGAGGAGAATGAAGGGATCAGCTAGGAGCAGACTCAGGGAACACAAGGAGTCTCATTTTAGCCATTCTTACGGTTTGGATCTAAACTGCCCCCCAAAGTCTCATGAATTCAGAAGGTAAATGGATGGTGGGAGCACCATATTCACCAGCGGACTCATCCGTGAATGAGTTTTGTAGCTCAATGTGCTGCTAGGGGGTGGGGCCTGGACGGAGGTCGGTCCCCCGAGTGCATGACCTGGAAGAGTGTATTCTCGTCCCCAGCTCCTCTCTTCTCTCTGCTTACTCGTCACTATAGGGGGTGAGCAGCTGTCTGCTGCACACTTCTACCTGCGATTTCTATCTTAGTGCCAGCCAACCACGGATTGAGCCTGCTGAGACGGTGAACCAAACTAAAGCTCTCTCCTTTAGAGTGGAGATGCGGGTACTTTGTTCCAGGGATGGGAAAACTGACTAATCTGGGCATGATGAATTCAATATGATGAGACTATTTCATTCAACAAGAGGATGTCTAGAAGGCAGCCTGGCTATGAGAAACCTGAGCTGGAGATAAATACTTGTGAGTCATCAATGCAGTCAACCATTTGGCAGTCAACCATTTGGGTACATGCAGTTACCCTTGGAAGACAGTAGAGTGAGGGAGAAGATACCAATGAGCACAGCTACCTACAGTCAGGTGCCAAAAATGATGATGCCTGTGGAAACTTTTTAACTCAAGAAAATTTCTGAAATAACTTGGGCTGTTTAGCTAATGAACAAAAAGCTCAGATGATTATTTAAATACATGAATGAGAATTTAGAATGTACGAATGTTTTCACAGAACAAATGAAAGGCTTACCTCATGGGTCTGAAGTTATGCCACTGGGTAAAGGTTGCGAGATTCGTTTGCATACACGGGGACATTCTGCGATGTATTCAGAGTGGTCCCACGCGCTCCTCCTGAGGTAGTGAACACCCCACGGGCAAACTGTCCACACAAAGGCTGATGACACCTAGTGCAGAAGTAAGAGAGCAGTGAATCCTGAACTTTGGGGGAGCCAAACTACTTTTGGATCCTCAATGAAAGGTGTAAAATCCAGAGCACCACTCTTCAGGTGTTGGCCAGTAATCTCAGGTACATAATATTTGAATAGTTTCCTCCAGAAATATTCACATTTCAGACCGGCAAAAGTTCATGGAACGATGTTGGGAATCGCTTAGAAGAATGTTTCACATTTTAGATATACTCCTTTGAGTGTGTGTGTGTGTGAGTGTGTATGTGTGCACATTAACATATACATGTGCCCATTAACACATACATGAGTACATGTACATGTAGGCTAGTCATGAAATAGAAACCCGAGTTTCCACAGAAAACTCCCACTGGGCTCTGCCTAAAGAAGCCAGGGGCACCACTACCACCAAGGCCCCTTCGCTGCAGAGTTACCCACATGCATCACCAGCCTGGGAAAGCTGCAATTGTGAGAACCCCAAACTGAGAGAAAACAAAGTAGGCTGAGCCCAGTATCAGGCATGGATGCTCCAGGCCTTGGGGGCTCAACCTCCAGCCTGGCTTGCACAGAATGCCAGGCACAGGGTTTTCATTTTTAATGTATGCCCGACTGGGTTTTGAACTTGCTTTGGGTTGGTTGCTCCGCCACTTGCCCACTCCTCCCTTTTAGAATAGAATTGTATACCCTGTACCTGTCCAAACCTCGTGTGTTGGGAGTAATTGCTTTTGATCTTCTAGGCTCACAGCTAGAAGGAGTTTCCTTTAAATCTCAGATGGGACTTGGGACTTTTGAACCAATGCTGGACCGACTAAGATTTTGAGAGTATTTGGGTGGAATGATTTTACTTTGTCTGTAATAAGGGCATGAGTTTCAGGGGTAACAGAGATGGAATGTCATGGCTTGAATATGCTTTGGCCCCACTGAAGCTTGTGTTGAAATTTAGCCTCCACAGTCAGAGGCTAAGAGATGAGCCTAAGTGTCAGCTACTAAGAGATGAGACCAGGCAGGAGCTTCAAGATGTGACTAGGGCTATGCAGTCACAAAGCAACCCATGTGTTCCTGTGATGGGTGGGTTATCTCCAAAGCGAGTCCCCTAGCAAGCCAGTTTGGGTGGTCTCTCATGAGCTCCCTGCCTCTTGACTTGTGATGTGCCATATTCCCTTAGGACTTCCAGCAAGAAGGCCACCACCAGATGTACCCCTCACATCTGGACCAGAAGCTAAGACCAGCCCCGCTCCTTTGGTCTTCCAAAATGGTGAAGGAAACAAATCTATTCCAGTCCATAATGTTCTATTATTAGCAATGGAAAGTGGGCTAAGATGCCTTTTCAAAGGAAAAAAAAAATGTCAGGTACCTAAGAGTTAAACCTTTCAAGTTTAACTTCTTTCAAGGCCAGCCTGGGCTACATAGTGAGATTATGTCTCAAAAAAACCCAAAATAAATAAACACACTATGCTTCTTTATTGTGCTCACACCATTTACACTGATCTCAGGTCACACAGTGGCTGTAGTGACTTCACTACAAAAGTACGGAGGCATCACCCTGGGAGAGATGGACTCCTGCCACCAGCCCCTACATAACTATGGAGATACAATCATTACTCTACTTTCTAGGAGTTGTAGGTGGTTAAAGATCTGTTTCCACACAAACTTGCCCTATCCAGGAGAACCAGGCGGCTCAAATGCCTCTTATAAAGTTGTTACCCATGTTCCTCTGTCTTTTCTAGCCAAGATCTTTTTATACCACAGCATCTTCTTCAACAATATCATCTTACGTTAAAGTCCTTTTCTGGGCTCCTAAAGTCATGTTTACTGTAACCTAGTGCATCAGTCAGCTTTCCATGATGGGAAAGCACCTGAGTAAACAACTAAAAGGAAGAGTTTATTTTGGCTAAAGGTTTCACAGGTTTCCATCTTGTGTTGGCTCGAAGGCAGAAGCAGCACTGTAGAAGAGCACGGCGGAAGAGAGCGCCTTACCTCACGGTGGCCAGGAAGCAGAGCAAGAGAACAAGAGAGCCAGGGAGGACACGTATCATTGCAAGACTCGCCATGCAGCCTACTTCCTCCTAGCAGCCCACTGAGCTCATGTGATCATCAGTAAATTAATTGCTCTCCTGTTCCACCCAGTCCCTCCAATCCCATCAGCTGGCACCAAACCTTCACCATGACGAGGCTTTCCAGGGACCTTCTGGGTCCTGACTGAAGCACGCAGGGTGCAGTTACTAACGTGTGCTCTCTCAACTTCTCCAAAGTGCAGGCTCTTGGAGGCACAAACAGAGTAACTGCTACATAATATTTATGGGCTGATTCTTAAAATTGATTGCACCTAGGCAGAAAATAGATCACAAGAGGTTCTTTTCTTTTTTAAGACTGATAGAGCTTACATTGATCTTACAAACTTATGTTTGTTTGCATTCCCAACAGGAGTTTGGATCCAACAAAACAAATTGGAAACTGCGTCTAAAATGAGTCATCTTTTTTTTTTATTCAATGCACATTTTCATGTTAAACATCTTTAATACTTAGCATTGCGTTCCTGCTAGCTTTAGAAATCGAAATGGTTTATGGATTCAATTTACAATCTTTCAGTGAAAGGAAATCTATTTTTAATTTTCATTTTAATCATTTAAATATTTAAAGATGTTGCCTTCATTCTCTGAACTTCTTTTAATCACAGTGGGTATGTCTGCATAAGAACTTTTGAGACAGTGGACATTTTTACTCACAGGCTATTGTAAAAATCATATTTTCAACGTAGAAAATTAATTTTCCAAACTCTAGTTTTGCTTTTGAATTCCGTCAGAGTTATAAATGAGCCCTGCGCTGATGGGCTTATGGAGTCTCTGGTACAACTGGGACAGACAGAGGATTCAAATGCTCGATACTGTTCAGTGAAAGTGCGTGCGTGTGCGTGTGTGCGCGTGTGCATGTGTGTGCATGTGCGTGTGTGTATGTTGCGTGTGTGTTGGGGAGTGGCTCTTATGTCAGTGTTTTGCTTCTGCTCATCCCCTCACCCGTTGCCGGTCATTGCTTGCTTTCACAAGTGATAAAATTAACCTGCAAGAATTCAGCAGGAGCATACTGGGCTCTGTGTCTATCAGGGGATGGAACTTACCAGGTATTTCTGCTTCTAGACTGGTGAGGCGTCCAGGTCGACCTGGCATGGACCTCAAACAAACTTGGATGTGATGTTAGCTCTCCCGTTTATTAACTATTTGAACTGCACAGTGATCTTCCTCATGGTTCAATTTCCTCATCTAAAATCAAGTCTACTCTGCAGGGTTGTTGGGTCATATAGAATACATGTGTGGCTCCTAGAAGATCCTTGTCAAATGATCTCACTTGAAAATGTTACCAATTTCCCATAATATTGTGGGCTGTGAGAGAAAGAGATGATAAGTATATATTGAATAAAAGTTTGCTTTAACTTTCTATAATTCGTTTCCTTACTTTAAAATTTAAATGTCCATCTTGTACCTAAGGGGACAGTTCTGTAGCCACCTGGGCCCTTAAAGTGTAGATACACTGGGAACCTCAAAACTGATTTGCTAGTAAACAAGGAGCCAGTCAACAGCACTCTGTACTTCTGAAGATGACTCACATTGCTTCTGTGAACAGATCCAGGGCAAAGAGATATTCTGAGCCACAGACAGACGTTGCCTTGGGGTCTTGCAGGTCCTGACTAGACCAAATAGAGCTGGTGCTACTCCACACTCTAACTCAAAGGCTAGACCTGAGATGACTAGGCTGATGGAGATCTCAAGGTTACTGGGAAAGGCCCTCTGTTACCTTTAACAAAATCCTACCTACTTTGACCTCCCTTTAACACTACCTGTTATATTTGAAAGGGGAAACAGGGTTTTCCTTCCCTAGTTGGGCAGAAGGGTCAGGTCAAGACTGAACGCCAACATGTTCTTGGCATAGTCATTGTTCTTCTAAGGGCTGGAGCGGCGGTGGAGAACCTATGGCGTGCGTGCCACAGTGGGCACGCGGAGCCCTCTCTGTTGACATGTGAGCCAAGTTGCCCCAGCGGCCAGGCGTCAAATAACAGTTGTTTTCTTCTAAACTAAAACCCAAATATTTAGGTTTAATTGCACTGTTGGCACTTTGAGATAATTAAGTGGGTTTGGGGTGACAATTTAAGCACTCAGTCTCCAAATGGTTCGCCATCACTAGATGAGAACATAACTCAGAAGACATTTCTAACAGAATCTTGGCTGCAATTCTTCTGGTGTGAACCATCTTCCATAGTCTCCTTACTCTGGGAGTTGACCCCATTCAGGGACACATTTATTAAATGGACACCACACCCAGCATTGATACGGTCCTGATCTCATTCAATTCCTACCGCTGTCTCTTGGAAAGGAACATAGGTTTATATCTGAGAAAACTGAACATAAAAGATTTTGAGACTCAAGGCCTCACTAACCAGAAAAAGGCAAGATTAAGGTTTAAAATCGCATCTGCAAAGTCCATGTCCTCTCCATTACATCATGGTGTTGTTTACTTTGAGGAAAAATTGAGGTTCCCTGCACATTTACCACTCTGCCCTAACTCATAATGACTTGCACTTTTGAAAATTGGCCAAGCGACAGAACATCCCAAATATAATCTTTCTTCATTGCATAGTTTTAAATTGCTAAAGCACTGGACTCATTGGTTCTGATGAAATAGTTAGACCAAATATGTTGATATCAATTTCCATAGAAAGATCAGAAATAAAGCATTAAGAAAAAGATCCCAGAATCAGGGCTGTAGAAAAGTCAGAACTTCGAATATGCATCCATTCCAAAGCCGAACTTTTTAACCATAAGCAGCTTGAATATCCTTCTAATTCTAAAATTCTTTATATAAAACGAGAACAGTGGTAGGTACCTGTGTTAGTCAAATTTCAGTTCCTGGATCAAAACATCTGACACACACAAATTAAAGGAGGAAGGGCTTATTTTGGTTTATGGTTTCCGTCCATCATCAGTTGAATTCCTAGCAGAAACTTCGTGCTGACAGGGCCTGGGAGAGGAAGGCTGCTCACCTCATGGAGACCAGGAAGCAGAAGGAGCAGGCAGAGCCAGAAAGAAAGGTTTGGGGACAAAATATACCTCAAGGCAAGTCCATGGTGTCCACTTCCTCCAACAAGGTGCCTGCCCCCCTCCTACAAGCCCATTTGACTAATGACATTATCCGTGGCTTAATCTGCTGGTTAGGTTGGCGTGCTCATCATCCAATCACCCAACTAGACCCTGCCTCTGAATGTTGCTGCATTGCAATCACACCTTTAATACATGAGTCTTTGGGAGATACTTCATATTTAAACCGTAACAGTATCTTACAAGGCTATTGTAAGAATTAATATAAAAATGTCAGAGACTCTGACCCATTAAGACATGCATTGAATGACAGACTTTATTATTATTGACATTATTATCATCATGTTATTAACATAGCAGGTTAAATGAGTATAGTGTGTATAGATAGTTTTCAAATACTATCCAGACTGACTTTGTTTCCCGCTAGCATATAAGCACCTTTATACAGAGATGAGACAGATAGGTCCCCAGTGTCCTCTTGGCCCTTAGCACAGGATCTGGGATATAAAAGGTCAATGACTAGAGGTAGATTGAACTGAATTGAGGATAAATTCAGGAGATCTGGGTCCATGACTTAGGACTATTAAGCAGTCACTTAAAATGTGTGAAATAGAAATTTAGTGCTAGACAAATTCATAAGGTTTTAACATCTCAAAACAAATACATGGGAAAGTGCCTGAAATGAAACTCATGGGGTATTGCTGAGCATCAGCTAAGTGGGATTAAAGGCAAGGAAGAGACACTTAGAGCATCAGGTAGAAGCAATTTGCTTTCTTTTGATTATCTCTTTAATGGCAGGAGAAAGTATGATGGATTATTGGGAGTCAACTTGAGGTCACCAACTATATTAATAGAAAAATCCCTGACCATCTGATGGATGTATAATGAAATGCAGATCATATATGCTCTGAATGAAATGACCCAAGATGCTGAGAGGGGCATGTCAGCGCATTAACCATCTCTAATGAGATGCAGAGAGGATGAATGAGCTGGTCGGCACTATTGAAGTGTGTGGACCTGTGTTTCCTGACAGGTCTGCGCTGGAGTCTTGCTGACTCATTCGTAAATGAAGATCTTCAGAATATGGGTACTTATTGCTATCTCATTATGTTTTATGCTGCAGGGTTTTTTTTAAATTGTACTTTTTAATTGTACCATCTGTTCCTTATTATAATGTGTGTTCTTTGTGGTCATGATGACATGGGCAATTTTATGTATCCCTCACAATTTTAATATAATCATATCGAGACTCCTTGCCTTGTTTAAAATGGGTGTAATCATTCCTACCTTATTGAATGTTTTTGTGGTTCAAATGACCCAGAAAGGTGAAACAGCTCAGTGCTTAGGAGCTTGGTGAATAAATCTATTATTATTTGTACTATAATTATTAGTAAGCTACCAGGTGATGAGGGTGTATCCTCTTCATTTAGTCATCCTTAACTAATTAACTAGAATAGTAGAAATTAGGGAGGCATAAACAGAGAGGCAAAACAAAACAAAACAAAACAAAACAAAAGCAAATACCTTCACTAATAACGTCCATAAAAATCCCCCTGCTAGCTTCTACTTTTAAGCCCTGGTGGTATCTTATCTTCAAAGACTTTTTTTTTTAAATCTCTTCCCAAAGATCATTTTCCTCGTGATTTGAATCATTGACTTTTTATCTTTTTTTTTTTTTTTGAGGCAGGGTCTCACTATGTAGTTGAGGCTGACCTTGAACTCACTATGTAGCCCAGCCTGGCCTCAGACTTGGCGATCCTCTGGACAATCCATGCCCAGCATGAATAATTGATACCTTCGAAACTTCTTGTATTATTTCATGATGAGGAAAATGTTTTGAAGTGGATGAAGCTTCCTTTAAAGTAGTTCAAGGATGACTTTTCCATCTCACCCAACCCTCCTGGGCAGTGAGATCCAACCCTCCGGGCAGTGAGATCACACAGTGGTCTTTTTATTATCAGGTGTTATTCCTTGGACTATTTTGGTGGAATGCTTTCCCTCTGTGTATTTGGAACTTAGTATATACCAAAATAACTTTGCCGTGGAAAGCTGCATATTCAGGGCTGGTGTGCTTGTAACTCACTTCATTTCAACTTTAACTCATCCATCACAAAATATTTCTTCCTTTCTTTCTCTAGTATTTTGGCACCATGGCAACAGCGCATTATTGCCCAGTCTTGACTCTCACAGGAGAATGTCTTGCTCATTTAATATAATTGAATTCTGCTTCAGGACTAGTCCAGTCTCAGAAAAAAAAAAAAAAGATCTGTGTTCCATCTGGTCAGTCTTTATGTGATAGCAGAACATTCAGCTATCAAATACCATCCCAACAGCTACCCCAGCACATGCCAGGAGAGCCAGGGCATTTCCGCTAACCCCTCCCTGGGGCCAGTGTCTGTAAGTAGAAATGGGAAAGAAGTAAAAGATATGCTGGGTTCTAGTGGAAAGGTTTCCCCTTACAGGACTTTGAGTAGGGACTGTGGCACTTAGATGATTCAGCTGAAGTTAACGACCTGAGACCCTGATGCTTGCTGGAGGTAGCATCCCTTTGAAATAATTCCGTTCCTACTCTTCCACAATATCACTCTTGAGTGGCTTCAGTTTGCTATTTTGGCATAGACTCAAGCTTCCTAAGCATCCAGAAACACTGCACTAAAAAGCAGAATTTAGGGATCAATAAGCATTGAGGTTTGGCATTTCTGAATCTCTGATAGGATAACTCTCCGTGCTTTGCTTATGGAAATCTTTTTCATATGCCTACTGTACTTTATATAAAGCACCTAGTGTACATTTCCCAGGTTAAGAGCTGGTAGAATCTTGTTCTGAACATTAATTCTCATTGCATAGGGCAACTGAAGGCAGTGGCAACACATAATCGCTTGCATCTTTTTCCTGGCTGCTTCCAGAGCTACAATCAAGCTGTGATTTAGACTTAAAATATCCTGTGAAAGACTCATGTGTCCAGAGGTGGGAGTTTTGGAAGGTGATCGGATTGTGGAGGCACTATCTTCATCAGTAGATTAGTCCACTGATGAATTCAAACCTGAATGAGTTGTTAGGAAGTAGAGCCTGGTGGAGGAGTGGCTCACTGGGGCATGAATTAGAAGGGTGAATTCTGGTCCCCAGGTCCTTCCTCTCTCCCTGCTTCCTGGCTGCCATGGGTTAAGAAGCTGTCCTCCACCATGCCCTTCTACCATGGTGTTTCTGCCTTGCAGTTGACTCACCAGGGACTAAGCCCACCAAAACCATAAGCCAAAGTCCCTCTCCTTTAAATTGTGGGTGTTGGGTATTTCATCCAGCAACACAAAAGTGACTAATGAATGTCTCTTAAGTCTCTCCTGTCTACTTAGCCCGCAGCAGGCTCTGTTACCAGCAGTGTTACCTCTGGTAGGGTTCTGGTTAGTGTTAAGGCAGAATCTTTGTTCATGATTTGTTTTGATTGCTCCCAGTATGCAACTTGACCACTTCTTATCCCACATGCATGGATATGCTGGTAGCCACCTACCTTCCTAAAGCCCATCTTTGTTCATGTCATTCCCCCCCGACCACTGGGAATCCTTTAATGATTCCCTGGTACTTGTTCGTCAGTTATGATAATAACAACTGAAATCAATCAAATTCCAGGTTTGCACCAGGCATGTTTCTATACTGTTTACATGAATTATCTCATTGAATTCTCACAAAATATGAGTTAGGTGTTATTTTCTACTCCATAGTCACCATACACGTAAGAATGTGTCGAAATCACCCTCAGCATCAGAACAGGATGGGAGTTCTGCAATAGTGCCAGCCCCCAAGTGACCCCGAGTGGTCTGGGTCTTCCAGGGTCTCTGCATTTCTATAATCCCTGTCTCCGTGCTGGAACGAACTGTGACTTGCTCCTAAGCAACAGAACCTCACAAAGGTGATATTGGCATGGGATGGGGCATCACCCTATGGTTGTATCCTGCAACTCCTTGGTGCAATATTGGTCCTGGTGGAGAGACTCCCAGGGCAAAGCACCACAGGCAGCATCCGGACAGAAGGCACGTGTGGTCTCCAGTCAGAAACAAGCCAAGAGCCTCGCTCAAACAGCCACAGAAAGCGAGCGAACTTGGAAGCAGGTTCTTCCTCAGCCTGCAGATGGGAATGGGGTCTGACAAACATCTTGAATTCAACTTTGTGGTACCCTTCAGAGGATCCTGTGAAGTCACGTCCCGAGTCTAGTCCTAGAGAAACCGCAGGATAGTAATCATTCATGGTTTTAAGTCACTAAGTTCATAGTAATTTATTCCACAGCAATAGATAACAAATGTAGAGTTTGGTGCCTGGGTGTGGGGTGCACCTCAAACAGTGGCGGTGGCTTTGGAACTAGGTGGCAGGTGGAGGCCGGAAGAGCTGACAAAGTTGGGAGCTGGACAAAGTTAAAGCATTTGGGACAGAGTCTTAGCAGAAATCTGAATTGGAGGGTCTTGCTGGTGAGGGCTCTGAGGGACGAGGAGCATGTTACCGGAAACTGGAGGAAGTAGCGTATTTGGTCTGTACTACAAAAAGCAACCACAATTGTGTTCCGCAGTCACAGAGGAGAAGAATTTGAAGATGAAGAACTGGACGTGCAGTGCGGGATTTATCTTGTGCTCTTAAGCTTTCCACAGGTGGCTTCTTACTCCCCTGGCCAATCTGTTTCTGAATTCCATCTGCACACCCTTGCCACCCTGCCTCGGCGCAGTGCTATTTTGTTTTGTTTGCTAATTTATTTTTTCCCATTTAAAGTTCTCTTACTTCTCCCTAAGTCACCCCATCTTTCAAAGCCTATTGGAATTATCCCCTCACTATCTGATTCCTTAGCCCAAGCTCTTCTTTCTCTGTTATGTGTGTTGGTTTCTCAATTCTTCTTACATGTTGATTGTACCTGTTACAAGATGTTATGAGCACATGTGCATATATACATATATGTTGGTGGCACACAGTGATCACATGCATCTTAGAGTAGTGGTACATATTCATATTGCATCTTCATCATTTTACTCCCCACTCTATCTGCTTGTTTCTTTCCAAGATCTCCTTCTCCTCTCCACGGAGTCTACTTCCCTGTTTCCTATCACCTCTCTTCTATTTTACTCTTTAAATTATTTATATTTTGGTTCTCCCAGAAAAACCACACAATATTTAACTTTCTGTGTCTGATTTATTTCACTTAATACTACGGTTTCAAGATATAGCCATTATCCCACAAATGGCTCAAATTTATCCTTCTTTGTGACTAAGTGATACAACATTTTCATGGTATAGTCATCTCTTGATGGGAATATAGGTAGTTTCCAAGATTTAGCTGTTATGAGTTGTGCTGCTATAAACATGGGTGTGCAAATGTTACTGAATTAAAAGGATTTTAGCTCTTCTGGGAAGAAGTAGGTCTGGGTCAATGGAATTTCTATTTTAAGCTTTGTTTTGAATCTCCATACTGATTTCCATAGAGGTCATACCAGTCTACATTCCCAAAAACAATGTAGAAGGGTTTCTTTTCCTCCCATGGCTTCACCAGCATTTGCTATATTTGAGCCCTTCAAATAGCCATTCTTACTGGTGTAAAGGGGAATCTCAGTGTTGTTTTTATTTGCATGACTCTTAAGGCCAAAGATGCTGAACATTTTTTCATGTGTTTACTGGCCATTTGTACTTTTTCTGAGAAATGTCTATTCATTTCTGTTACCTATTTTTTTAATTGGGTCTCTTACTGGGGGTGGGGTTCTACTTTTGAGTTCTTTACCTACTCTAGATCTAAGTCCTCTGTCCTGGCAGCAACTGGCAAATTTTTTTTTCCATTCTGTAAGTTGTATATTCACATTATTGGTTATTTCCTTTGTCTTGCAGAAGATTTTTAATTTGATATAACCCCATTGCTTGATTCTTGGTATTATTTCTTGCACGACTGGGGTTCTCTTGGGGAAGGCCTTGCCTATGCCTATGATTTTAAGAGTTTTACCTATATTTTTCTTCCAGCAGATTCAGTGTTTCTGTTTTTATATCTAGGTCTTTATATCCATTTTGATTTGGCTTAAGTACAGGGTGAGAGCTCTAGATCTATATTCATTATTTTGCACACAGATAATCAGTTTACCCAGCATCATTTGTTGAAGAGATGATATTTTCTTTAGAGTATGTCATTGGTCCCTTTATCAGAAATTAGATGGATGAAGGTGCTTGTGGTTGGTTTTGCATCCTTATTCTATTCCTTTGGCCACCATGACTGTTTTTGTGGTAGTACCATGCTGTTTTTATTGTTGCAGCTTTATTGTATTACTTTAAATCTGGGATTGTAATACCTCCTGTTTTGCTGTTGTTGCTTAGGATTGCATTGGTTATTTCGGGTTTCTTTTGGTTATATAAATGTTTTAGAATTGTTTTTTTCTAGTTTCGTGAAAAATGCTGATGGTAATTTGCTTGGAACTATATTAACTCTATGTATCATTCCTGGTAATGTAGCTATTTTGATAATATTAGCTCTGTCCATTCAGGAACAAGGGGTGTCTTTCCATTTTCTCATAGCCTCTTCAAAGCTCTTCTTTTTTAAAGTACTATGGGATTCATTATAGAGGATTTTCACTTTCTTAGTAAGGTTAATTCCTAGTTATCTAATTTCTGAAGCTGCTGTGAACAGGACTATTTTCCTGATTTCTTTCTCAGCGAGTTCAACCTTGTTCTGTAAGAACATGATTGATTTTTTGTTTATTTTGTGTCTCATCAATTTCAAGTTTTTTTAGTTTTAAGAGTCTTCTGGTGAAATTTTCTTTGAATTTCTATGTAAAGGATCGTGTCATCAGAAAATAAGGATATTTTGACTTCTTCCTCTTCTAGTCAAATCCCGATTGCTCTGACTAAAGACTAGAATACTCCACTGAGGAGAAGTGATGCGAGTGGACAAACTTGACTCGCTGCTGGTATTAGAGGAATACTTTCAGGTCTTCCCAGTTTAGTGTGATATTGGCTATGAGCTTGTCAACTTGAGGTCAGGTATTTTAATACCTATTTTTGTCAGTTTTTAAGCATTATATGAAAGTTGGATTTTGTCAAAGGGTTTTCCTGTGTCTATTGAGATGATCACATGATTTTTATTCCTATTTCTATTTATGTGATGTACTATATCTATATGTTGAATCATCTTTGCATCCCTGGGATGAAACCAGCTTGGTTATGGTATATGGTCTGTTTTTTTAGTTTATTAGTACATATGTTTAGTACATAATGTTTATATTCCTTGTGGGAAGTTGGCACAGGTATGTAATAATCTTAACTCTTTTTTTTTTTTTTTGGATCCCCTTTCCCTTCCGTCCCTTATTCTGTTAGCAAGTGTATTGCTGAGGATTTTTGTACCTATGTTCAGTAAGGAGATGGGCCTGTATTTTTCTCTTTTCTCTTTCCCTGTTTGCTTCTGTGCCAGCATAAGACCAGCTTCAAGGGATGAGTTTGGCAGCTTTCCTTCCTGTACCACTTCATAAATGCTTCTGAGCAGAGTTTGCTTTAATTCTTCTCCAGTGTTGTGCTGAGATTCATCAATGAATCCAACAGGGGCTGGCTTTCCTTCACAGGTAGACTTCGTATTGCGCCTCCACTTCATTGCCTGTAACTGGTCTGTTCAAGGGTTTTATATGTTCTTGTATCAGATTTGGTAAATCATATGAGTATAGGAATATATCTATTGCCTTTAGATTCTCCAATTTTTTGGAATATAAACTTCTGAAATAGCTTATTGTAATCCTCTGGTTTCTGCATTGTCCATTGTAATCTCTATTTCATTTCCCATTGCGTTGGGATGGTTCTTGCTTTCTTTTGGTAAATTTGACTAAGGGCTTGTCAATTTCATTTATCCTTTCAAAGAACGAACTCTGATTCATTGATTCTTTGCTTTGTGTCTCAATTTCATTAATTTTCACTCAGACCTTAATAATTTATTTCCTCCTGTAAGTCTTGGATTTATATTGCTCTTGCTTGTCTAGGATCATGAGCTGTATTGTTAGGTTATTCATTTGGAATCACTCCACTTTTATTATGTGGGCGTTTACAGCTATGAACTTCCCTCTTGGAACCGCTTTCATTGTGTCCCGTAGGTTTTGTTATGTTGTGTCACCATTGTTTGATTCCAGGAAATTTTTAATTCCTATGACTGTGTTGATATTTTTATAACTGTAGCATTTAAGCTTGTGATAGAAGACTTTAATACCTGGAATTTCAGCTTGATTTTTTTATGATCTCTAATTCTTTGCTAAAATGGATATTCGTATCTTGTATCATTTTGTTTAGTTCAGTTAGTTTTTTGCATGTGTCCTCTTTAAGCTCCTTGGACATTCTATCAGTTAAGTCCTTTATCTGTTTATTTATATCCTCTTTGCACTCACTGAACACTTATGGGTCTGTATTTGTTTCTTCCTCGATCACTCCAAACATTTTAACCATTTGGTTTTTACTTCCTTCACTTCCCATGAGGTCAGCTTTTGGGGAATTTTGGAGCCATGTTGATGCCTTATTTTCTGATGTTTCTACTGTTTTTCATTTTGTTTTGCTGATAATGGATATTTGATTTGATAAATAAATTCACTATGAAGTTTCACGTACAAATCTTGGTATGGACATATACTTTCATTTCTTTTGGGTAAATGCCTAGGAATAGAATATCTAGATCATACAGGAGCTGTTTATTTTATTTTCAGTATGCAGGGAGCACAGTACTGTATTCCCCAGCACTTTTATTATTTTCTTGTAAGACAAGGCAGGCCTGGAACTTCTGATTCTCCTGACACAACTTCCAGTGATACTGAGGTTATAGGCAGGTGCCACCATGCCTGGCTTATTCCAAAGTGGTTGCTGCTATTTTATATTCCCAATGTAGTTTAGAAGAACTCTATTTTCTCCACATTTTTGCCAACACTTACCATGGTCAGTTTTAAATCTCAGCTATTCTAATAGATGTATAGCAAACTTTCATTGTGGTTTCATATAGTATTTTGTTTGTAGTATCACAAGTAACACAACATTTTGAAATTTGTATCAACTACCATAATAGCAATACTTTGTTACAGTATCTTGTGGAGTAAGATTTTTGCTGTTTCAAATTCCAGAAACTATAAACACCTTGCAGTATTTCCCCAGTTCCTCTGCATAGAGCTCTGCCTCCCATTGCTCATCCTGTGGCTCATGTTGAAGACCTGGGAGATTACATTGTAAACCCAGTTCTTATTTTGTAAAAAGGAGTTAGAGCAGGAGATCTAACTCTAATTGAATGTTTTCTTCAAATAATTTATTTTGCAGGAAATTGAGTAGAGCATGGTAGGACTTAAATAACGTTAGACTAGTACAAGAAGTGCAGCAAACACTTCGTAATTGAATTGCACTGGGCAATGGAAGCTACTGATTCACTTGGCTCTTTTTTTGATTTTACTATAGTATTCAGTTGAAAAATAATACATTCACTATTGCGCTGAGATAAATAAGGTGCTAGATGTTTGGAATTATCAAGGTGAAAAAAATCGATCATTCGCTTTTAAAGATCACAGTGTGGTTTGCCTGTGGTTAACTTGGTTACAAGTGTGTTTTAAAATTTGCAAGGAACTTCCTAAAGATACATGCAATATCTCTATCTATCATAAAAGATACGCACACACACGCACACACACACACACACGGACGGACGCATGTGTGCACGCACACTTTTTTTTTTAAATGGTGGTTTCTGTGAGGCAGAGAGAGCAAGAAAAAATCGACTCTTATTACACCAAAAAGAATTCAGAAGCCATGTTGTCCCCTCCTGGACAAAGCAATGTGGATCAGGATGGAGCCAAGGCAGCCTATGGTAAGTTCTTCAGAGGGCGTGTCCAGTATGACCTTCATCTTTCTGGGTGAGTCGGAGAAAATGTCACTGAGAAAGGGGGGCAGTCTGTCTGTGCCACTCTGTGGAGTGACTGGCCACCACTCCTCTTCCTGCCGTCTCTCCGGGCCGTGGAGAACAGAGCTCACATAGACATAAGGGCCCAGGGAAAAGGTGTTAAGGGCATTCCAGCCCTCTTTCCATTTTCTGCTGGTTTCCCATGACAGAGGCACTTGTTCTTACTGGTGACGTGGTAAATGGCCGGCACTCGCTTGCCTGTAGGGAGCTGCTTTGCTTCGGATGACGGGGTCACAGGCTGCACCCGTGTCTTCCTTATTCACGGACAGTTGCACAGGGTGGTGGGGTCTTTTCTTCATCTTGCTTCGGTGTAGTAAGTACTGCAGAGCCAGGGCTCAGGGCAGGGGACCAAGAGGCAGAGCAGGACCCTGCTATTTTCTTGTAGTCTCTGTTCTGTCAGCAGTGTTGTTGAGAGGTAGTTTTCCCGTGTGCAGGAGAGGCTTGGTACGTGTACGTAACAGTGGAGCACTTAGCAGTACATCCACCCAGCAGGCCCAGCACGCATCTTAAACTTGTTGCCTATTTCCCATTGCCCCAGTGTAAAATTCATGACTTGCTGGAGGTATCCAAAGTCCTTTTAGATTTAGGCCCTATTGTATTCCTCAGCTATTGACTGTGTCCTTTATTGAGCAATTCAAGCTCTCTCGCATGGCTGATGTTTGTGCCTTTATAATTTTACTGACTTAGGTTTCATTGTCTAGAATACTTCCTTTTCTTTATCTTTGGTCCCCAAAGTCTTGTCCAGGATATGTCTTTATGGGAACTTTCAGAATAGAAGTATTATACGATGGGAATTATTGCTTCCTGAAAGGCTTCTCTTCTGTGAAGACATTTCCTGCCTTTCTCCCAATCCACCAAGCACCACGACCACTCCAGCTTTGGTACAACCATCATTTCCAGAGCCGACTTGCACTAATGTGCACTCCTGCCTCCTTTTGCACGTTGCATCCCTATCATCCAGAACAGGAACAGAATGAATATTCTTGTGAGAGGACATAGGAAGGCTGAGTTTGGTTTGCCATATAGTTAAGAAGGAGAGGGCAGCGTGGAAAGAAGGGAATGTGTATACAAGAGAGCGAACTCTCTGTTCAGAGAGTGAGAAGCCAGAGAGACAACAGTGAACACACTTCATTACAGACCAGACGGTTCATGCTGAGCTCAAGGCAGGAAGACCAGTTTGTCTCATAGATGGTACAGGCTCAACTGTAGGTGATCAGAATGAAGATTGAGCATAGAAATGATGATGACGATGATGATGATGATGATGATGATGATGATGATGATGATGATGAGGGCTCAGCTTTAGCAAGCACTTGTCCTGTCCTGCACTCTGGCTAGAAGATCTACCTGCACATCGCCTGTAATCCGTCACTGTCCCTACAGTCATCTCAAACTCATTTTTATAATCAATGATATTTTACAAATGAAGAGGCCGAGGTGTCAAAATACTAATTTTCTTAAGTGACATGGCTAGTTAATGGATGATTCATGGCTTGTACACAAGGGTGTTTTCACACTGGAAAAATAAATGCCTTTGCCGTCACACTCTGCAAAGTGGTGAAAAGACGGACTACATTTCATTTGTGTTTTATGGGAATCTCAGCAACTTGGAACTTCCAGTGTACTTGTTTCCTTCAGCTGTCCTGATTTTATTTTTATTTTTGGAAGAGAGTACAGATGAAAACTTCTATGAAATTTTTGACAAGTCTTCACAGATTGGATAATTTGACAATTATGTGATAAATACTCATACAAAATTAATGAAATCTCATCATTGGGATCATTGCTTAAAATGTCAGAATTTGTTGTAAGCAAATGAGGGATGTTAAGACTGTGTCCTTTACCTGATTGTTCAGCAAAACAGCGGTAATTTGTGAAAATTGAAATTGAAAATTCAAAGATGCGAAAATTGAAAATTTAAAAATATTGTTACTACAGGCTCATCTGTAGTAACAATATTTTTAAAAACCAGAAAATATCCAGATATCCATCAACAGAAATTGATTAAGGAAGTTAAAATGTTGCAGTCCAGTGGAATAATCCAGAACCATTAAGACACTGCTGCAAACCTATACATTTTTCTTCCTTAAAATGTGTTAAAATACATTATTAAGTGAAAACAATCACGCAATGTACACAAACCTGTTTGTACTTCGGCACTTTCCATGAACTGGGCAACTGCTGCCTCTAGTGGGACCGGGCAGGAACAGGCAGGTGCACACCCCGCGTGTTTCATTTTTATACTGTGCTGTACTGCATGGTTTTTAATAACAAGCATGCATTATTTGTGCATTAACAATTTAAATACTGAATTCTTCTATTCAGTATTTAAATTGTTAATACACAAACTGTGCTAGTTCCTTGGGCACTTTTCACATTCTAGGAGAAAGAGTAGAAAGAAACTGAGGGGATCTTTTGTGAACTCTCCCAGTGTTTCTAGGTTTCACTAGAGACAGAAGCAATATAAGTATTTAGAAGCAAAACTCCTATAGAGAGTTTTGATTTTTATGTGACTCATTTTGAAGTATCTAAAGCACAAAACAAAAATGCAGATCTTCTGTATAACCCACAAAGAAATAAAAATAAGTCATTGGAATATATCTTTATTGTGATTTCAAAGATTGGTATTATTATGAGAACTAGAGAATTTTCTACAGCAGCAGCTTAATTTAGTTTTGTAAAGCAGCAATAAAGTCCTCTAAGAAATTTGGTAGATGCACTTTTATGGTAAGTCACATTGCTTACAATTACTGAAGCAGAGTTTGCGAATACCCACTTTCTTCAATTAGAAAGAATTATCATAAGTTTGAGTTGACTAATTAACTAAACTTTATAAGCTATTTTTTTAAAGGAACATTGACTATTCTCATAGCCTAATGTAGCACCTCTCACAGTTCTGGGCTTAGGACAATGATGAAGGAATTCTTTTTTCTAAGATTTCTTATGGATTCTTCTAGAATCGAATAAAAATTTCACGTTCAATGTTGATGTCAGAATATGATGATGGTGTTTGATTTTTTAATGACACATTAATTCATTTTAATAATATGAAAAAATGAATCACGTTGCTCATCGACTGCAGGGCTTTACTTCTTTCTCGAGATTAATTAGATTTCGGACATGGAGTGGTCACAGATTTGTTCTGCAGCTTATCCACTGCTTCCTACTACTGCCAGACAGCAGAAATTTCTGGAAGCACAGAGAACAATGTAACAGTAAATATTTATTTAGTTCCTCCTAAGGACGAGACTTATGCTAAGTGATTTATCTTTGTTGTCTTAGTCCCTAGAACAAACCTACAAGGTGTAATATTCCCAATATGTATTGCTGTAGATCTATTCCCTGGTTTTAGGTGTGGTCCCCTTGTGGAAATTAAAGGCTATTTGTTGAATGAATGAATGAATGAATACACTTTAAAAATACTCTTTGGAGTAAAACAGAAGACTCATTACTGTTCTCATCTGCTGGGCGAGCGAGGGCATGACGCGGAACGCCCGCCAGAGGAACCCACTGGGTAGCAGGGTGGAAACTGACTTGGATCTCTGCGTGCTGAGCCCGGCTCTTTTGGAGACAGCCTTCTTCCTTCACCGGTTCATCATTGCTCATCTGCTTACTCAAGTACTTTTATCGGCATGTTCTGCAGTCCAGGCATTGTTCTAGAAGCTGAGGATGTGCGAGGGTTGATAAGACCAAGGATCCCCTTCCGCTGGATTTCAGACATAGACAGTTAGGCTTCCCAAATCCTCCACAAGCTTCCCTACATTCCCAGCTTCCCTCAGAGTCAGGTTAGAAGCTGCCACTAGAGCTGACTAACGGACTGAGAGCAGAAGTCGCGGGTCCACGCCGAGGCCTTGCGAAGCTGGCTTAGGCCCGCCAAGCTCCGTCCGTTCCACACACTGAGATGGCAGCTGCGGGGAGGAGGAGCCAGGCTCTCTGACTTCTCAGATGGAGAGTCCGCATTGGTCTGCCAGGGATTTTGTGTGAATAAATTCTACATTAATCAGATTTAAGAATTTGTTATCGAAATAACTACTGGATTTTAAAAATTCTGAAAGGAGCCTTTCCTAATTGATTCACCATGCTTCCAACAGGCTAGTGAAAGTACAGTTCAGGAGGCATTTTTCCCTGTCTGTGCTTTATTTATAGATACCTTCCTAGCTAGGAGATACTAAAGTACTAACAGGTATTGTACAGAAAGGAATCGGGATGATTAAAGAATTTTAAATTTCCTTTTGGGTAAAAAGAGGAGAGGGCTAATTATTCAGTAGATTGCAAGTCAACAGTGCACCGTAAAATAGTGAAAGAAAACCTAAATATGAAGATGCAAGGTAGAAGGACAATTAGTAGAAGGACAATGAAAAATTTAAAAATGAGTAATTCAAGAAAATCTAGGAAATGAGGAAGCACAGAAAAAGTAGAATGAATAAAATACCTGTTTATCACAATAAGTATAAGGGGTTTTACTCTTTAATTAAAAGAAATTAGCTGTCACTGAAGAGTGAAGAAAATCGCCATATGTTAACTAAAAGAGACATGATTAAAATATGAGAACATAAAAGGTAAAATTTTCTAATGGTAAATAAACCAGTAGAATAATGCATATTAGAAAAATGCTAGCCAAAAGAAAACAAAACAAATTAATGACATAAACTTACGTAACTAGCAAAAGTTTTTATTATAACTATAGATAATCCTAGTTTAACGTTAAAAGGAACAATTTACAAGAAAGATAAATTCTAAATTTGGAAATTACTTCACTGAATTTTAAGCAACTTGGTGAATTAACTGTCAATATGGGAATTTTTTTAACACTCATATAATAAAGTAGACAAAAATTAACAAAAATAAAAATAAGTTTAAAACTAAATGGTTAAGAAGCCATATACCAAGGTATCTATAAAAACTTGTATCCACCAATTTTAGAATATATTTTTCTCAAGCTTAGATGGATATTAATGAAAACTGGTAATTTATCACTCATTTTTAGTAAATTTCAAAAACAAACAAGTTAAAAATAAAATCTATCACTTATATAATTTGAATACAGTGAAATTCATTTTTAAATATTCCTAACATTAGAAATATCATGTATACCCAAACATTGACACATACTTCAGAATGATTTGTAATTAAAGAAACCACAGTGACAATTAGAAAATAACACATACAACTTAATGAAAATGAAAATAATATATAGAAAACTTTTGACATATGTCTAAGGCAGTATTTAGATGGGAATTTAGGGCCTTAAATGTTGACATAAGGAAATAACAGAGCTGAGAAGCATGAATTAATATCCAACTTTGAATAATAAGAATGGAATAAACCTAAAGAGAAATAACAGGACATTAAATTCAGAAATAACTATAAAAAAGTAATAGAACAAAGAAAAAACACCATCTATAAAGAGAAATAATGAGTAGGCAAAATTGTAAATTTTGTAAATAAAATTCACCATGAAAAAGAAAGCATAAATGGACAAAATTAAGAATGAAAAAATATAAAAGATTTATTTTTGAAATAATTGGATGTAAGTGTTAACAACTTAGTCCCATTAAACTTCAACTCATAAGTGAGACAAAAGTTTTCCAGAAAAGTGCAACCTCAAACTAATCCAAAGCAAATTAATAATTCAAATAAGGCTGCACATTAAATCTGTAGGAGCCATTATTAAAAATGATACCTACATGAAACTCTCTACACCGATAAAAAGAATTACACCAAACCTTTTTTTTTTTTTTTTTTTTTTTTTTTTTGGTGCTGGGGATCGAACTCAGGGCCTGCAGGGCAAGCACTTTAACCACTGAGCTAAATCCTCAGCCCCCATCGAACCTTTAGAGAACACAGAAAAACTCAGCTTGCCTTGCACAGTCGCTGTAAAGGACAGACCAAGAGGGGATGCTTCTATCTTACTGAAAGGCTGGTGTATCTTGATATCAAAGGCAGAAGGACACAGAGTGAGGAAGAAATAGTAGTGTCATTTAGAGTAGTAACACGATGACAGTGTGAATACCACTGACCAGGTGCTGTGCACTGCCAAGTGCTTGCAGGCTAATTGAGTTATTTAAACTTTACAAATGTTTCACGAGTAGTCTGAAGAGCAGCCACCATTTATCTGGCCCTCTTTCTGTGTTGGACGTTCTAGACACTGACTTATCTAAATCTCGAAACCACTTTATGAGGTGGTATTCTAATACCACTGAATTTTTAGATGAAGAAATAGAAGTTCAGGGTTGTTAAGTTACTTGTGCAAGGATGTATCAGGAGAAATAGGATAATTAAAACAGTGTCATACTTCTGATAATTCCCGTTTCCTTCTGCCAATGTGTCTGCAAATTCTAAGATTCTGTTTAAAACACCCCTTATCCTCTGGGGTTCAATTCTTGCTTGAGAACCAGTACCAGCTCATAGCTGCAGAGATTTTTCTGAGAATTTACATGGCCTCTGCTGCACTGGAAGCCTGGAGTGCCCCATTCAGTAAAAACAGCTGTGGCTTTTTTATAAAGCAGACTCTGCCAGCATTCTAAGTGTTTACTTTTACAATTGCTGTGATTACTGTCCCTTAAATCAAGAATGCGTTACTGGTCTATAAATCAAAGGTTGGCCTTTACATTATTAACCTACCAAGTTGGAAAGTCAAGAAGAAACAGCACTTAAGCAATACACTTTTTACTACAGCAAAATGCTCTGTGAATATGGACTTTAACATTCCTCTGCAACATAGTATCTATATTAGAGACAAGTCCTAAATTTACTATTTACAGGTAAAGTATTTAAGTCTTTAGGTCTTGTTAGCCTTCAAGAAGGTTCTGACTGATTACACAAACAAATCCCTTCTGGTAGCTTAAACTAGTTCAAAATAGATAATTACATTTCCTTTTTAAATATACATAGTATATTTAGAGTATATATAATCTAAAGATAGATTATTCTCATGATAGTGACTTAACTACACAGAGTATGTCAATAATATTTCATACTTTATAACTACATTTATATGCAACAATTGTTTTGATATTAGCAATAGTTTCAATCATGTAATTTTCACATGTAAATTAATCATTGCTAATTCCAAAAGAATATAGATAATCTAATGTGGTGATCTACTATGGCCACAGAGTTCTCAATTTGTCCTTTATTTTTAATAAATATTGTCCTAGAAATAGTGAATTCAAAATATTTTCTCAAAGTAAAGAAGATGTATAGTGTGCTATATTTTATGGACGAAGTGGGGGAAAATATAAGTATATATGTTCAATTATTTTGTAAAAGGAACAGTGGGAAAAAAAGCCAGAAACTAATCAAAACCATTATTTTAATGAGGAAACTGGTGATTGTCAAAGTAACATGGGAAAAAAGGTGAATGGAGGGGTAGGTCTGGAAGGAAGGCTTCTTTATATCTTTATGTATAATTTTTTACCATTTTTCGTTTTGTATTTAATTGGAATATGTTTGTTATACTAAACAATTACTTTTTGGGGAAAATTTTGTGTGTGTGTGTATGTGTGTGTGTGTGTGTATATATATATATATGTAAATTTTGGTTGTTTTTGGATTTTGTTTTGATTCCTTTTGGTCATTTTTGATATCCTTTCCTTCCCTCCCTGCTCTGCCTCTTTACCTTCTTCCCCTATTTTTTTCCTCATCTCCAAGAAGTCTATCTTCCTGATTTCTACCATCTCTTCTCATCTAGTCTGTATTTATGTTTTGGTTTCTTATATAAGAGAAACCATGTGTTAATTAATCTTCTGTATCTGACTTATTTCACTGAAGGTTATGATCTCCTGTTCCACCATTTTCCTATAAATGACTTGAACTTGTCCCTCTTTATGGCTGAAAAGCTCTACGGTGCATGAATAAACTGTATTTTCTCTACCCATTAATCTGTTATTGGGCATCTAGGTTGCCTCCATGGTTTGGCAATTGTGAGCTGTGCTGTTATACGTGTGGATAGTCATGTACCATGTATAGCATGATGTCTGTAACTATTTGGGGAAAATGCCCAGGAGACGCAGAGCTGAGTCAAAGGGAGGATCTATTTTAATTTTCTGAGAATCTCCACGTTGTTTTTTGTAGTGGTTATACTAGCTTATAGTCCCATTAAAAGAGTAAAAGGGTTCTCTTTCCCCCACAGCCTCACCAGCATTTATTTTGTGTGTGTGTTCTTCATGATAGTCACACTTTGTGCAGTCAAATGAAATTTCTATGCTGTATTGAGTTACTTTTCTCTGACGGCTAAAAATGTTCAGCACTTTTTCAAGTACTTATTAGCCATTTGTGTTGCTTCTTTTAAAAAATATCTATTCATCTCATTTGCCCATTTTCAACTGTATTATTTATTTGGGGGTATTAGTATTTTGAGTTTTTTATAGCTTCTAGATATTAGGCCTCTAACAGAAGAATAGCTGGCAAATGTTTTTTTCTCATTCTGCATGTTGTCTCTTCACTTTGTAGATTGTTCCCTTTGCTGTATAGAAGCTTTTTAATTTAATACAATCCCATTTGCTGATTCTTAGTATTATTTCTCATGCAGTTGGTGCTCTGCTTGGATTGTCTTTGCCAATTCCTGTGTCCTCCAGTGTTTTCCCTGCTTTATTTTCCAGCAGCTTCAGTGTTTTTATATCTAGGTCTTTGATCCCTTTTGTTTTAATTTTAATACTGGATGAGAGATGAAAGCGGTCTAATTTCATTCTTCTGCAAGTGGGTAGTCCATTTCCCAGCACCATTCTGGGAGGAGGCCATTCTTTCTTCAGTGTATGCCTTTTGCCCTTTTGCCAGAAACCAGCCAGTGAAAAGCAAATGGAGTTGTTTCTGTGTCTTCTTTCTAGTCTCTCAGTCTATGTGTCTCTTTCTGAGCCAGTACCATGCTGTGCTTGTTGCAACAGCTTTGTAGAGTAACTTAAAAATCCCAGGTTATACCTCCTGCTTTTCTCTTATTGCTCAGGATTGCTTTGTCTATTCTGTGTCTCTTCTGGTTCCATATAAATTTTAGGATTTTTTTTCCCTAGTCCTGTGAAGAACGTTGTTGGTTGTAGTAATAATTGCATTAAATTGATAGATTGCTTTTGGTAATGTGGTCATTTTAACAATATTAATTATTCCTATCCAGGAATAGGTGAAAATTTTCTAATATCCTCTTAAATCTCTTTCTTTAGAGTGCTATAGTTGAAATATATAATATATATATTTGAAACTATATATACTATATAAACTATATATAGTATAACTATATATAATTGAAATATATATAGTGTATTATATTTCTTAATTTATATGTGCTGAACCATTGTTGCATCCCTGGGATGAAGCCTACTTGATTGTAATGTATGATCTTTTTAATTTGTTGCATTTTATTCGCAAGTATCTTGTTGAGGATTTTTGCTTCCATGTTCATGAAGGGAAACTAGCGTGTATTTCCTTTTTTTGTTTTTTCCCCTGTCCTGTTTTGGTATAGGGTGATGCCGGCTTCCAGGAATGAGTTTGGCAGCTCCTTCCCTTTCAAATTCATGGAAGAGTTGGCAGTATACTGACCTTAGTATCACCCTGGAGTTCTGGTAAAACTCTGCAGTAGATCCATCAGGTTCTGGACTTTTCTTACCTGGGGGGTTAGGGTGTGTGATACTGAGATTAAGAGTGTGATGCTGGGATTAAGGGTGCCCCACCCTGGTTGTGGGTGGCATCACCCAAAAAGTGGGTGGCCTGGATATAATATAAAGGAACAGAAAGTACCTGCTTTGTTACTTTGCTGCTTGCTGCCTTCTGCCTGCCCTGCCCTGCCATGGATTCTTTCTCCTCTGCATGCCCCTCTGCCATGCCACCCTGTTTTAGAGCCAGCCAACTATGGACTGAAACCTCTACAAACTGTGAGGCAAATAAATTTTTCCTTGTCTTACTTTAGGTGTCAGGTGTTTTGTCTCAGCAATGAGAAAAGTAAAGTGAGTTCTAAGTCTCAAGATAGCTAGATGATGATAGAATTGTGCTAAATGAATCAGATGATATAAAGGCATGATTCTTTTTTTCCTTTAGCTAAGGTTAATTAAACTAACCCTGCCATAGAGGTAGAGTTCCTAAACTGGCTGAGGTCTGATATTTCCCTGAGGCTGTAGACCCTGGGTGCAAGGAGAACCAAGTACACTTTCAAACTCTCATCTATTTTACTCCACGATGGAAACTTGAATGTAGATTTCTTCTATTCCTTAAGAGTCTTTTAAATTGTTAAATTTAAAATTTTGTATTAGTATATGGTTGTAGCACATAATGATTATATACATCATGGGTAGTTGGTACATGTACGTAATGTATCTTAATTCGTTTTACATTCCCTTTGCCTCTCCTCTCCTCCCTCCACCTTTTGGTCCTCTTCCCATTTGCAAAAGATCTATCTTCCTTGTTTCCTATTATCAATCCTTTATTTATATTTTAGGTTTCTCATATAACAGAAATTATGTGATATATAAGCTTGTTTTTTTGGTTTATTTCACTTACCATTATGGTCTCAAGGTACATCTGTTTTCCTGCAAATAACTCAAGTTTATATTTCCTTATGGTTGAATAGTACTTCATTGTATATAAACATCACATTTTCTTTATCCATTCATTTCTTGGCAGACATATAGACTGCTCTCAACATTTAGGTATTATGAACTGGTATCACTGTAATGTAATATCTTTAACTTTTGGGGGAAGATACCTAGGATGGGAATAATTGGGTCAAGAGGAATTTCTATTTGTAGGTTTTTGAGGGATCTCCATACTGATTTCCATAGTGGTGTTGTACTTTGCACTGCCACCAAACATGCAGGAGAGTTCCTCCTTCCCCACAGCCTCACTGCCATTTGCTATCATTTTATTTCTTGGTGATGGCCATTCTTTCCGGAATTAGAATCTCAGTGTTAATTTCTATTCCTATCATGGCCAAAATCTCCAATATTTTTTTCACATATTTATTGGCTTCTTGTAGTTTTTGTCTGAGAAATGTCTATTCATTTCAAATGCCAGTTTTTGATTGGGTCTTTTGTTTTCGGGGTCCAATTTTTTAAATTAAATTCTTATATGTTCTGTTCAAGGAGTAGCTGACAAAAAGTTGTTTCATTGTTTAGGTCGTCTCTAGTCTGTTGGTTGTTTCCTTTGGTGCGCAGAAGCTTTTTAATTTGCCATAATCCCATGTGTTGATCCTTGATTTTTTCCTCATCTATGCAGAAAGTCATTGCCTATGCCTATGTCTTTAGGAATTTTTACCTCTTTTATCTTCCAGCAGATTCTAGACTTTGAGATCAAAGTCTATAATGAGGAACAAACAAGTAAATATGCAATTTAAATACACTGTGTATTAGGACATCTACCAGTCTTGGTTGGCTGGACTTAGCTTTCAAGATGATAAAGTGTCTGATTCAAAACCTGAAGGAGAAATAGACATTACCCAGATGAAGGGCTGAGAGAGGACAGGCTGCCATAAGCTTTAAATTACTCAGTATAATTGATTTTTAAAATATGCCCCAGGAGTTGGGATAAGGTGTGGGAACAGCACTGCAGAAATGGTAGAGGAAGCTCTGTGGGTAAGCTGGGACTCCCGGGAGAATTTGAAATTCATATCATGTATGTATTATGCATCATTTTAATTGATTCCTAAAATTTTAATCTTTTATTTTCAATTAACAATAATAATTGAAGTCTTTTCTTATATTCTATTTCCTCTCTTACCTTCATTTATAGGTTTTCCCTCTCCTTTTGATCTTTGCAGCTCACGTTTTATCTCTTCCCTTTGTCTCATTATCTGTTCTGTAACCTTGTGTATTGCTTTATGCATTTGTTACATAGTGGTTCTTTTCTTCATTATATTTTTTCTTCTTAAATTTGTGAATATTGGTCAGTCTTTCCAGTTATAAGAATCAGAATTTATATTTGATATCTGAACCAAAAGAGTTTATTAAAAGGTACTCGGTAGCTCACAAACTCTCCCGGGATGCTAAGGGTCTGGGTGTTGACACTGCACAGCCAAGAAGGCCCATGTGGGTATTGGCAGTGCTTTAGCGGAAACTGATGGCTGCTCTCTCCCATCCTGAGACAACACAGAGGACCACGCCCCAGGAGCCACTCCACAGTCCCCGGACCAGAGACCTCCACTGCCGGCTCTGTGAGAAGATCAGCCTCCCCAACTGTGGGTCCTGCTGTTCCCGCTGCTCCAGATCATAGGAGATGTCTGCCTTGCACACCTTTGTCACAGGAGGAATTTGAGCTGTGAGTCAGACTAAAGACACTTTGTCATTTCCCAGCTGGCTACAGAAGCTAGAAAGGAGGAGTGGATACTGAACTAGCCCACCTCCTTTACCGGACACATTGTAACAGGATGATCAAAGTGGTACTTTCTCTGTGGTGATACTTTTTGATGAATGCTCTTTATTTCTTGCACTCTTTTACTGTTGCTTCATCTCTTCTTTTAACTATACAGTGCTTTTCTGGCTCGGTTTCAGTTATTTATCTTAAGCAGTTGACTCTTTCCCAGACCAGCTGCCTGGAGGACCTGCTTGTGGTGAAGAAACACAGTCGCATCCAGGTTAGCAAGAATTTCTTCATGGACCAATGTTGGGTTTGTTGGTTATTGTTATTTCTTTTTGTTGGCTGACATGGGCAACTATATGACAGTTTAGAATGTAAAGATTTTCTTTTTCCTTTTGCCTTTGGGTGGTTTCTCCTCCAGTCCTACCTCCCATTTCTTTTTCTAAATTATTTTTTCAGTGTTTTATTAGCACATGTTCGCAGTACATGCTTTTTACAGTCATAATGGGGAGTGGGTACATGTACAGAATACAGCGTGTTCCTCTTTTCGGTTTCCTTCCCTGCCCTTTCCCTGCCTCCTCCCCTATTTCCCTTTGCCCCCTTTTCATTTGTGTTGATATTGTCAAACTCAGTTCATGTTTACCGCATGTAATGTTTACCTCGCATTCTCGATACATGGCCCTTGAGGAGCTCTGGCTGCTGGATGAGCCCCGGAGACCTGGCCGTGCATCGCAGTGTCTCTCCTCCCCAGAGAGGGCTGCTTCGCCCACTTGTGGGTCTCCCCTTTCTGCTTCCCCACAGCCCTGCTCAATATTGCACGGCTTCTGGCACACTTCTGCCTATTTTGTGGTTATAGCTATCTGCTACTTTCATTAAGTATGTGGTTTACAGCTTTCTTTTCATTTTCCTTGTTGGTTTTACTTGATTTATGAGAGGTGAGGAAAAAGGCCGATTTCACACTAACAATTTCCCAAACTACACCCTTCTTGGAACTTTCTTCACTGTCTCCAGTGGGTGCCCCGCATCATGGGCTGCTGCTGTTTGTCGCCTTCGTAACCTCTTACCTGCTGGAGCAGCCCAGACTTCAATCTCGAGGACTCTCTGTCTGCGCTCGCATGGAGTCCTGGGGCCTGATGCTTACCAATGACTCCCGGATTTCGTCTGCTTTCCCAGTCCCCCTGCACTGAGCCCCAAGTGCACAGCCATCTGCTTTGTCACTTTTTTATCTGGTAGGCATCTCAAGTTTATCATGTTCAAAGCTTAATCCCCTCCTGGACACCATTCCTAGTCTTACAGCACTGCTGATTTCAGCGGTTGCTCAGGTTCAACACTTGAATGACTCTTGGTCCCTCTCTCCCCTTTCACACTCCATACCAATACTGTTAGTCAGTTCCACCTTCCACATTGTCTTAGCCATTTTCTTTATTGCTGGGACAAAACACAACTTAAGGAAGGAGAGAGGCTCATATTTTGGCTCATATTTATTTTGGCTCATATTTAGTCCTTAGTCGCTGGCTCCAAGGCAGGACAGCGTGCCAGAGGGGCCTGTCGGAGGGGAGCTGCTCAGAGCATGGAGGACAGGAAGCAGAGAGATCAAGGGAGAAGCCGGGAAGGAAGATACACCTTCCAGGTCACACCACAGTGACCCGCCTGTTCTGTGACCAGACTCTACCTCCTAACAGGAGTCAGTCCAGCTGTAAGCCAGCACATCTAATCTTCTCCTCCAAGCCCCATCTAGGCCTGTATGTGGCTCTTAGGGACATCTGATATAAACCATAACACACATAGATCCGGAATCCTACCACTTTTCAGTATTTCCACACAAAACTCTGGTCCAATAACTACTCCCTTGACTACTCTAACAATCTCCTACATGGATTCCCATTTTCCTTGCTGTTCCGCTACATCTGTTTTTCCACACAGCTACCAAAGTCATCCATTCTGATGCAAATTACATCATACGCTTCCTTCCTCAATTTTTGCTCCAATGGGTTCCCATTACTCTTACGAAATGGATCCGGGATGACAGTCTGCAAGGCCCTTCACTATCTGGAATCTTCCTTATTGACTCATCTGCCATCTTCTGCATCTTATTCTGGGCTCCTTGCTGACCCCCAAGCAACCTCCATGCTCCTGCCTCGAGTCGTTTGCACTCGGTCAACATCAAACACCCCTTCTCATAGAGCCCTTCTCTAACCATTTTATAGAAAGTTGCTACTCTAATCAAACTGTATCACACATTGTTGATCAAACTTTCTTATTACTTTACCTCATAACAGCACATGCCCCTGCATGTATCTTAACTGTAATAACCTGCATGAAGGCCTTACTCATCTGCTTTACCCTTGATAGATTGCAAGCTCCAAGAGGGTGGGAACTTGGTCTGGCTTCCTTTCTGATGCAGCCCCAACACCTCAGACCTAATATGAAATGGATCCGGGATGAGGGTTACAGAAGCATATTGGAATAGTAAATAAATGAATAAGTATGCAAGCTCTGTGTTCGTCACCTGTGGAATCTGATGGCAGGCTGTCACGAGGACCTTTCACTCCCGTTGTCCTGATGTTAAAGAGCCGGCCGGCTGGACCAAAAGCCTATTTTGAAATGCCGAGATGTTGGCCAAGAGCACAGCACACTAGCAGCCACTCTTTCTCTTGGCACATGTGAGAGGCAGACGCGGGAATGGGGTCCCATGACTGAGCAGGGCATTCATGCTTAACCACTGTGCCATCCTGCCTGCCCCTCAAAGGAACCAGCACCGCTTGCTTGGAGCATCATTTAACGCCCAACCTCCTACAATCCACCCTACACCCAGAGATGGTGCTCTTTTTAGCATGCTAATTTAGTCTGGTCACCTTCTCTGGAGCCCCAGTTTAGAACCCAGCACACAGAGACCAGAATCCAACCACTGGGTGGAACGCCCGAATTTCTGCAGCCCAGCTTCCACTTTCTTTCCTTCTTGTCAATCCCAGTACACAGAAGGGCATCCCTGACATGAACTTCACACACATCACCCTTCATGCACATGGGCGTGTGTGTCTCTGCTTGTGCTTTCTCATCAGTGGCCTCATGTAGGATGTTCCTGCTGTTTTCTTCCCTTCCACCTGCACCCCACCCTCTCTGCAGCTCATTGTCTGAATCCCACACTGCTCTGCAGACTCTGCTTAGGTACCTGGCCTCCTAGGAAGTCTCACTGAGGGTTCTTCATGCACAGCCCAGAGCAAGACAGGGAGAGGGAGACAGAGAAGGAAGAGCAGAGGAAAAATTTAAATGACAGTAAAGAAGGGTAAGAGGAGAAAGAAGGGAAAATCAGAAAGTATAATGAAGCAGAATGGAGACACAGAAAGGTAAGAAAGAGCTGGACTTAGCTGATGTGGTCATGGAGACTTCCCAGGGGACTGTGTAGTTTGAGAAAGGACTAATGATTCAGCAAGAAAGCCCCTTAGTGCTGCCAAGTTACCTAGGCCCAGAGAGAAGCAGGCTTCTCCAGGGTCACAGCTGGTCAGGGACGTTTGGGCTTGGAGTCCAGTTATCCCTGGACCGTGAGCTCCTTGGAGAGAGTGTCCTGCTGGTCAGCCCTCTGTCAGCAGACCTGGTGCCCACTCAGCCTTGTTAGTCCTTCTCACCTGGACAGGTAAAGGGTTCCGGGGGACCAGAGAGAGGGAGGCACCAGCTCTGCTGAGGAAGACAGAAATGGAGACATTTTAGGTGAGAAGGAGGATTTGCAGGAGTCTGCCAAATGTGCTGTAGTAGAAGTGAGAATGTAACTACAATGAACGTTGACATTTCTAGCCCTGCTGCAATGCAAGTACTTTGGAAAGTACCTTGTTTGAATTTGGTCGTGAAATCCTTTCAGTGAACCAGGAAGGTATGTCCTTCGGGCAGACTAGAGGACACAGGCAAGAAGTTCCCTGATGTCTGATGTCACATAGTGAGAATGTGGCAGAAGGCTTCTAGTGCTCAGGATTGCCCAGGACATGCTTCTTTCTTTCTCCTTGTTCTTCTTTTTCAGCCTTTTACATGCAGCATGGTCCAGAAGTGCAACAGTGGATGGAGAGTCTGGGGGCACCGTTGAAGAAATCAGACTAGGAGCCCCAAACTTCTGGTTTTCAGTCTGGTATTATTTCTACTCCACTAGATTGCTTCCAGCATAGAAAACAATATTTAAAAATCAATCAGAACTCCAAGCCAATAATGATTATATGAGCAATGTGATTGATATTATTTACTCCAGCTAGATTAAAATGTTCCCTAGGAAAAAAAATCTATAAAGACAACATAAGCCATTATATAAAGCTATGTAGAGGCTTCCAATAATAAAATGGGTATCATAAATTATTTCTGCTGTTGTGGGGAGTAAATCTCTCTCACATCATTTTAGAAAGCTTAGAAAACAATGGAATCACAGGAGTCATCACTCAGATTAAGTCCACCTGGTGGCAGCTCTTACTGCCCCTCTCAAGACCTTTCTAAGTGATTTCCTCCCAGATGCCAGTAAACAAAGTCTGAACAGAAGATCTTCAGGGAAACGGTGGGACATGGAGACAGAGTCACTTTGTCTAATGATGGCGGAACTCTTGGTGTAAAAAGATATCACTATAGGATCTGACCTTGGAGACCAGGCTTCTCCCTAAAATCACAGTTGTCAAATTTGTAAGGGACACTGTATAGTTGTTAATAATCACAGAACTTGCAGCCACTCCCCCTCTGTCCCTCTCCTAGTGGTCCCTTCACTCACATATCCCCACCTCCTGCCAACCCACATACCCAAGACCTCTCTTCCCCCGAGGCACAATTGCGTGCATTTCCAGAGGATGTACAATGGGCATCTTATCCTCTCTCCTGCCCCACAGGAGATGTGACTGCATCTGATGATCTAGTACTAAATTCTCTGCTCCTTCTCTGGTAAGGAAAAGGGCTCGCTCTCGGGGATGGGGAAGCCTGGGCTCTAAGCTTGAGCTTTTCTAGACCAATGTTGGATAAATCGGCTCTTCTCTGTGCCCACACTTCCCTTCTACAAAAAGGAATAAGAGATTTTTCCCTTCCCGGGGGATTATTATAAAGATTAAGTGAGGCCTTTCACTTTTGCACCAAGATATGGTAGATGCGCAATCAATATTAATTTCGTTAATTCAAGATTTGAGTGTATTGCATTCACCTAATGTATCCTGCATTCAGAATTCTTCTAGGGAAGACAGGATATGAAAGGAAATAGTAAAATTTTGTGCAAACCCAAAAGATTACTGCCGTAAAGCTGAGTTCTGTTTTTGAGCTTTATTCAAAGTGTCCAAAAGGAAGAAACTACTAACGCTGCTGGGAATATATGATGCACCAACAAGGCCAAAGGGCCCCTGCTGTTTTCCAGTAACTGAAACAATTATTCCCCAAATCATTAAGTTATATTGCTGAAAGTCACAACAAAACCCTTAGGTAGGAAGCATAAACTATCATAAAACTTTCACACAAATTAAAGGGACCACTTTGCTTCTGAAAAAAGGGCCGTGTGACTACAAAGTGAGGACAGTGTCCTTGCTCTAAGGGCAGGATCGACTCAGCTGCGCCTTGGTTGGGATCTCTCCAGCGCAGTCCTGGTGGCGGGGGTGGTAAAAACACACCAGAGGCTGGCACCCTGCCCGAACTTTTCTCCTTTCCCCGGGTAGGACAGCTGGGGCAATGTGCCGTGCTGGGTTGTTTATTTCCCCAGAACCAAAACTGCCTGCAAAATAACTCATACAAGAACTTGGGTGTTGCTAGCATTCAGGGTTAGTACATTTTAAAAGTCCCTGGGAAGGGTCAGATTAGGAGAAATCTGCATGGTTAGCTTGTTACTGAGCTTGCTTAACTACACAGATTTTCCAGAAAGTGCATCTGAGGGCAGGTCGACAGCTTGTGGAGCGAGCTGCCTGATTCCAAGAATACAGCAAGGTTTGCTAATCGATATGTGAATGAGGACTGTTGTCCATTTGTCTGTCTTGCAATTTTGCTTCATTCCTTTTTCTGTACTCTGAATTCTTCACATCTTAAAAGCACTTAGTGAGCAGAGCCACAGTCAGTCTGGTGAGCATTTTGGCTGACACAGCTGTAAGAAGAGATGCAGGTGGCTACGGTGGGAGTTTGGCCTTTGCTGAATTACATACCCCAAGGATGACAGCAGTAGACTGACACTTCAGAAGAGAGACACACTGCTCTTGGAAAGGGTGAGCTGGACTTAGACTCCTGGGTTGACTCCTCTGTGCTTTCCATTTTGCATACAAAAGAACTGAAGCCCACAGAAGTGAAAAAACTTACTGGGAGCAGAGTTGCTTGGTGTATTTGACCACCATTTCCCATACCCTGCCAGACCCACCTTTCTACCATAGTCACAGGGACCCTGCAGCAGAATGATAGAGGGTCTACTTCAGGGCAAGAGACCTTGCTAGTGCAAAATAAATTCCCAGCAGTGTTAGTAATTTCTTCCTTTTGGACACTTTGGGACCTACGGTCCCCAAGAGACCACAAGGAAAGTGTCCCAGCCATGAGGCCTGACTGCCTGGGTCTGATCCTAGCTCTGCTCTTACTGGCTGTTTGATTTCTGGAATATTAATAGGTTCCCAATAACTCAGTTACTTCCTTTGTCTCCTAAGAGTTCCCACCTCCCTTAGCATTCTGAGCACTTCGCAAGGGGGCGCAAAGCAGTCATAAAGGTGGCTTGCTGTCATTGTCCAGTGCCACAGTAGTTAACTGTGGATTTGGGATCACCTGGCGGGCCACACCACCCTGAGCCCCAACCCATGGCCTGCAGGTCCGCTGGCCAGACAAGCACTCTTAGCTTTCAACCCATCTCGGGGAGTGCATAGTTGAGAGAGTGCAGCTCTTACCTCTTTTGTGTTTTTCCCCATCGTCCCTTCCTGTGGAGAAGCCAGAGAGGCTGTGGAGGTAACTGCAGAGCAAGTCAGGGAAGGCTTAAAGGTGACATTGGGAAGAGAGAAGGAGGCTCGAGAATGCAGAATGTCCCGGCTCCTGGAGGCACCCGGATCAAAACCCTACAAAATGGCATTAGCTGTCATTAGTAATTTCACCAGCATGTGTGCTGGGGCCTCAAGATCAGCATCCCCAAGTTTTCTGGCTAAGGGAGGAAGATGCAGCCTAATAAAAGTTATGGGGACTGATACATACAAGCAAAAATGACCAGTTAGTGATATTTTGAAAAATGTAGTTAGTTCCTATCTGCCCCGTACGCTGTATTCTAGAGCTACAGTGGAAAAAGAGAAATAATAATAGCAATAACAATTATAATGTATGAGCATGATTTTATATTATGCATGTGATTACATACATGTGATAAGCAATGTATATTTATAGATTACTGAGTGTTAGAAACTCTTCAAAGTGCTTCACACATAAACTAACTCTTTCAATTTTTGCAACTGCTCATGAAGTCTTTGCCATAACTGTCCCTGGCATTCAGAAGAAGAACTTCGGCATGTGAGGTGAAGACATGATTTCCCCCTTTAAGGAATGGCGGTCTATTGTCTGCTAATAAGCAAAGCAAGTGAGCCCCAAGCAATCCCATCTCATGCAGCTCAGGCCTGGGCAAGGGCAGGTGTGGACACCAGCCCAGGCTGGGGGCTCAGGAAGTGATGGCCTCACAGAAAAGAACACAATAAGAGATGAGGCAGAGGAGAGTGCAGCACAGACGAAAGCAAACACGTGTGCAGTGTGGCGACAGATTGTCTCGGGAGAGGAATGTAGGCATGACAGACTCTGCAGAGCTGCAGAGGGGCCCGCTTGTGACGCTGTGAACGATGTCAAGGCATTTGGATTTTACACTGCACGTAACAAGAAGCCCATAGAGAGGGAAAGTGACATGTGCTTTATGATCCAGAAAGGCCTTTCTGGCTGTAGTATGGAGAATGATTGGACAGGAGATGGGTGGAGAGGAAGCAGGGACACGAGTTCAAGAACCACAGCAGTGAGAAATACTGCGGACTTGAGCCGTGGTGGTGGCAAAGGTAGAGGTGGACACGTCTGAGAGTTCTTCAGGAGGCAGAACCGAGAGATGATCAGATAGTGCACTACAGTTGGAAACCTAGGCGAATCGTCAGGAAACAATGGCACCGAGCATCCGAGGGCCTGCCTCTGCATTGGAAGATTCACATCCCTGGCAGAATGGAGATGCCCGTGGCCCCCTCAGCTACCCGAGTCCCTTCTCCTGAGGGCGGTGCCTCAGCAACTCAAATTTGTTATGCTTCAGAAGTTTAGCAGCCCTTTCTGGTAAAATGTAGGCACCTCAGTTAGCTCATTCCTTACGATGGGAGTCATTCTGTCTCCTTAGCTGCCTCTGCTTGACTCCTCTATATCCATTTGCATTGGATTCAGAGGGAAAGTCCCAGAGGGAAGCAGATTTTCCTGTCTCCACATTTTGACCTGCACCATGCTCCTGTGTCTCCCACACATGTTTTCTCCGCTACCGTGGCTCATGAACACTTGAGAGGCCACAGAACCACTCTTGTTCCATGGCTAATGTACGACTGCCCCTGTGTAAGGGACACCCCACCCCCAGCCTTTCCGTATGGCCCCTGCAACAGGACAGATGAGTGTGGAAGTTGGGCGGGGCAGAGAAATCTGAGAAGTTGAGTACTTTCATGCATGATGTGAACAGTTAGTAGCAAGATCAGGGCTCTAGTTTCAAATGTGACATTGTGTTATTTTTATGTTTTAAATACTTAGAAGTCTCCCAGCACCTTAGTTGGATAAAAACTAAGCGCTGCTCTCCTATTTATGTGTGTAAATATGTGTACACATGAGTGTACACACACAGATGAGTGCATGTGCAAGGTGACCTGAGGAAACTCTATGAGGATGAAGGCCGAGTTCGAATCTTTCTCTTTTGTTGTCACTGAGACCTTAGCATAAAGGGTAGGAGTAGCATTGTGAAACAAATTGCAATGCGACCGATCCCCTTATGCACACTCCTTGCCTAGTCCTGGGTCATGTTTCCCTGAAAGCCGGCCTCTGCTGTAAGGGAACCCATGACAAGAGGATGGATGGGTGGCAGGGCTGAGGGCCATGGTGACACACCAGCTGCTTCACTCCACAGTGTGCTCCCATCCTTCGGGTGATGCCCAGCGTGGGGGGCCAGGACGAGGGCCCCAAGGACCCGCCAGATGTGGTACATCTCCCCATCCAGGTCCACAGGTCCCTCTCCTCAATCGCCCTGCTCAAGGTCACAGATCATCTGTGTGCTCCATGGAAGAATTTTTCCATCATCTCCCTGTTTTGATAGGAAAAGGCTACAGGCCCTCCGCTGCCACTCATCCAGGTTACTGTCAGTCACCACCCACAGCCAGGGACATGTGTCAGTCTGGACTCCCAAAAGCTCAGAGACACCACTAATAGAAAATGTCTGTTTGCTTCAGCCATGGTGAGGGCTGTGTCTGTCCAGTGTAATTAAAATGTTGGGCATGCCACATCCAACCACAGCGATCCAGGGTGACCTCGAGAAGTACTTCAAGCAGGAAAACAGAAATAAAGGGTTCTGCACGTGGGCAGCAGCCTCCTGGGAGGTTCACTGGATGAGGCTCAGAGGCTTGGGGTCAGGGCCGTGTGGTCTGGTAGACAGCAGAGAAAGGGGACTTAGCTGTAGCCCAGAGGTGCCAACGTTCACATTCAGGTCCCCCAATCTGTCCCCTAATGTTATAAAATGAGAGGTTATCATGAGTCTCTAAAATCTCAAGCAGGCCTGAATCCTGCTTTAGAATTCCAAGGACTTACAGGCATGCTGGAAAGGAAGCAGTCCCTGTGACGACAGCAGCAGTGTGGAGAGGGAGGCTGGGGACACAGGGCTGGACCTGTCAGCTGCAGCTGAGAAAGACCCCCCACGCCCACAGTGCTATGCCCCGAAGTCTAGATGAAGACTTTCTCCACAGCCCAAACCCTCCAGGTGACTGGTTTTGTCAAAACAAGTGTGACGGTGGCCACTTCTTCAGTGCAAGCTGCCCACAGCACAGATGGAGTGCTACCCTCCCGCCCAGTGTTTTGGGAAGAGCTGATCATTCACGACACCGAGGCAGAGCTCAGAGCAGATGCAGGACGTGAGAGGCGTCTCAAGCAGACCTCCTGGCTGTAGGTAGTGTCTGACATTCATGCCTTCCTAAACTCAGGTTGAAATCTCAACCTCCAAAGGGTGGTGTTTGAAGGTATGACCTTTTAGGAGGTGATTAAATCGTAAGGTGGAATCCACATGAATGAAATCGTGCCCTTATATTACAAAAGAGACCCCGAGTCTGACATGGTGGTGCATGCCTACAATCTCAGCACTCTTGGAGTCTGA
>PVJO010016833.1:0-40867 GCA_004026905.1 Hystrix cristata
GACTCAAGAGATTCTCCTGCCTCATCCTCATGATAGCTGGGACTACAGACTTGTAGCCCCATGCAAAACCAAGGCAAGAAGCTTTAATATTCCCCTTTCTAACATCACAAAGTTAGACTGGGGAGTCAGAACTCAAATCCAAGAATGAATTGATCAAAAATAAATTACTCTTTATAGCCACTTCACCAAAGTGTCTCCTAAAAGTTAAGGCTAGCCATTAATTCACTGAATAGTTGATCGAATGTCACCTATATGCCAGGCACTGTGTCCTCAGTTCCACAGAGCATAAATCAATACTCGTGCACTCCAAAACAACAGCATATTTTCACAAGCTGCAAAAGATAAAATCTGTCACAGAGGCTATACCAAATAGGCTGAAAATAGAAAGAACAACAAGCTCTGTTTCCCAGCAACTAAATAAGGTAAAGATTTTGCCATCAGAGAATTAGGTTTTCTGAAGAGGAAAAGAAGTACAAGCTATAGTTACGGTAACACATAAATGAGGCTTCCAAGAAATGGGCTTTGCTTCCAATTCTCAGAGGTCTGAGCACTCAAAGTCTGAGTCTCTTTCAGCCTTATTCATTTCAAGGAGTCGAAGGTCAGCCACCAGATTAACTCATCATTAATCCCCAAATAGAAACAATCCTGCACTCATGATTAAAGATCACACAGTGTCATTTCGTGTGGCTATTTTTCAACATACTGCTGTAGAATACCAAATATCCCCAAAGCGCAAGTGTCTTCAGAAGAGCAGACCACAGGTTCTTCCCGGTCTGTGAGGTTTAGGCCTGTGGTTATTAATCTTCTGAAGGCCATCGGTACCGCTGAGAATCTAACAAACCTCCTGAAACCTCTGAGGAAAATACACATAAACTTGTGACTGAAACTCCTCATCTGCTCATCTAATCCACTCCTTCACTTTATCCTTTTTCATTTAAATTTTTTTTAAATGTGGGTTAACTCTCCCAGGCACTGGAAATATCTTGGTAAACAAGAAAGGAAGCTCCTTGCCCTGAGGCAGTTCACTGACAGTGTAGCCATCTGATTCATGACTGGGCTTTGGAAGACACCAGAAGCCATGTTATCAATTAATGGCAGTGCAAACCTCATGAACGACCAGCTGTCCTGGATGTAGAGCTCAGCAGATCGAGGGAGGTTTGAGCTGCAGGTAGTGGGAAGTGTTTCCAAAAGGAGAGCAGATCATTCTGGGGAAAATCTGGCAATGAATAGTGGAAATCAGGTAAACAGAACTTGAGCTTATTGGCGGATCTCCAGTCCCCAAGCAGATTCGGTCAAGGGTTAAGAAAAAACATCCGTCTCAAGGGTACAAGGCATAAAACCGAAACAGGGATCGAGACAGTGAGGCAAGGGGAAACGCTTTGTCATCTTAGAAACCAAGATCCGCTTGTTAAGATCTAGGCACTAAAGGCCTTGGGCCAAACAAAAACAAGCAAGACCCTGCATTTGAAATGGACACACGATCAGACTCGGATTTTCACCAGGCTTGTGGGGCAGTGAGTTTGGGCAGCACTGGCCAGCTGTTTCTCAATTTCCCCCAACCCCACTCCCCTGAAGTAGGGAACTGGTGCCAGGAACCATGATAAAGTACAAAGGTGCAGGGAGAATTGTGATGTTTAAATTCAGAGATGGAGATTACAACTCCACAGGAGCTGAAGCCAAGGAGATTGTTACAAGCAGTGGCCATGTTGCACAGGACAGCTTGCTTATGAAGAAATGGTGGCTGAATCCACCCAAATCAAAAGGGAAGGGACACGGAATGAAATGAGGAACTGGGATGTGCTACACACATGTACCAACTCCACACAGGGGATGTAAACAGTATGTCCTTCATGCATGCACACAAAAAAGGGAAGCGGATCAAGCCGTGGGAAAAGGGACGGAAAAATGAATTAAGATGTGTTAGGTACATGTTCCGACGTCCCACAAGGCATGTAAACATTACATACAACATGCATGTCGTATATCTACTAAAATTTTTAAAACCCTGAAAAACAATTTGAAAGTATATTTAATAATTTAAAAAAGGATGGAAAGCTAGAATAAAAGCTTAGCTAAATACTCAGAACCTTCTGTCTGTGGAACACAAGCATCACGATATTTGGAAATTAAACAAAGGAGATCTTTAGAACACTAAGCTATTGTTGTGCTTCGTCAGATTTTGGCAGTAACTATGATCTATTTTTTGGTTAAAGCAAATTCTTTACAACAGGTAATTCTATGTATCGAGTTATTTCTCTTATCCTTCTCTCTAAAACGGAAATATTGAGCTATATGCTGTTTGTTCTAAGAGTATGAGAAAGGGTAGAAAATTGACCAACTTAGAATACTATAATAGTAAACAAGCAACATAGTTGATGTCTCATTGAGGCCACTTAAAAAAAAACTCAAAAATATTTTTTCTTTCACATCTTCATGCACCACCACCTCATATATCAGTTCAGTTAAATTGTTCAAGGACATTTTTCCATTTCTCCCATGAAAGCACATTCCAAAAGGAGGCAGCTAAACTAAAATGCAACGTCCTTCTGGAGTGCTGGATATGTTCTATTTCCTCCTCCACAGCCAATCTCCACCCTACTCTGGGACCCAGAAGCTGAGAGATGGAGACTATGACTAGGGGATCCCTTGCTGTCTGCCTTTCTAATGTTTGACCAGTGGCGAGCACCCTCCTGCAGGACCTTCTCTAATGTTAGGCTGTTCGCACCCCCGCCCTCCCCGAAAGCTCACAGCAGGCTGTATACTTCCTGTGTGCAACACAGTGTTGTCCTGCAGCCCCTTTCCCCGCGACCGGCTCGTCTACCAAGTTTGGGGAACTGCTCCCTCCCTTGCATTTTTATGGTTCACTGCCACCAGCCCAAGACTTGTAATTCTTTTGGTTTCCCTATACCCTGTTTGTCTCTCCCATAATTACCTAATTGTAGTGTGTGTCTGTTTCCTGCCAGAAAATTAACTAAGTACTGTCCTCTTTCTCGGGCAGGTGAGCAGAAGGTAGTATGACTGCCACTGACAGTTCCGGCCAGGTTGGTGTAGGGAAGCGTCAGTCCTCGGGGACAGGTGGGGGCTCGTTACTTCTGCTTGGCCAAGATGGAGAGGGCAGAGCCAGATCTCTCTCCCCTCATCCAACTCAACAACTTGGGAGAACAAAGAAAGCGCCTTGCGTAAGCCATCAGCAAAACAGAGAACCCAAAAGAAAGATATGAAAGGAGTAGGAAGGTTTTCGAGCATGACATCCACATTTGGGCTTTTTCCTGATGTATTTAGAACAGAGAACTGTTCTAAATACATATTATAATAAAAAACTTTTTAAACTGAGTTTACACTTTTTATCTATCAGATTCCAAATAGAATTAGAATTAGAATATGATAGTCCTGCAGCATACTCAAAACCCCAAAACAATTTGAATAGCTCTGCAGGATATTATAACCTCCTGGTATCACCTTATAAATTCAGTTTTTGTTCTTGGCTTCCATCTAAAAGTCAAAGACTTTATGTCAAATTTTATTGAAGATTGGAATAGCCAGGAATAACTCATCTTAAAAATAAAGGGTTGCACAGTAAACATAAATACAAGTAGTTTAACACTGTAAAGACCCATCGACTCAATAATGTCACGTTGGATGAACTTGGAAAGGCCCAGCAGCGGACACCCATCAGAAATGTCAGATGAGCACGGCTCACATGCACTGGGGCAAATCCAAGGGTGCTCAAAGGCAGCTGGGACGGGGCCCCCTTCAGCCGCACCTGCATGCCCAAGGCCACTGGCAGAGGCCTGAGTCAAGGCGCCGGGAGTCTCTGTGATGTGACACCGAAGGGCAGGACTGTAGGCTCGTGGGGTCAGCACACAAGCACTGCTGAATTCTCGTCGCTGGAGAGGACTTCAGCAACGCCGGCATCCACATTCCAGTGACTTAAGCCCTAACCTGAGAATTTCATTACATATGATCGGTTACCTATAAACATGGACAGCTAAGGCTGATGTATGATTATAACTCCACGATCGTAGTCCACTGTGCTGTGTCATGCGCAAATGACTCAAAAATGCAGATATCTATACTTGGCCACAGGAACAGACAACTTCCTCTCTTCTGTTCCCTTAATAAATTTATTTCCTTTAAACATACAAAGGGAGGAAATAGAGATTACTGCCCCACAGGAACAGCTGACTTTTGGAAGCCAGATTTCCTTGGTGTGGCTGGAAGGAAAACCCCTCAGGGGAGCTCAAGGCCCCAAAGGAGAGGTAGAGAGGAGAGCAGCACCTGTCCTCGCTGCGCCGCCCTCCTCCTGCGTCCCTTCTCCCTGCTGGGAGGTCCCAGACCCAACTGCATCTTGGTGGCTAGCCAAGTGTCTTTCTTTCTGTCTTATTTTTGGTTCTCTCCCCCCTTTCTCTGTCACCCTCTCATCTCTCTCTCTCTCTCTATTTCTCTCTCTCTCTCTCTCTTTCTGTTGCACACACACACACAATCTCAAGGCCATCTTGTTTAATCTAGTCTCGTCTTTCCTAGAAAAGCCTCCAGGTACAGCATCCAGCTGAAGTAAAATGCACACTCGGGCTTGGGGGAGAAGCCCCCCGGGTCCTGAGGTAAGCACTTCACCAGAGCTGTGCACTGCAAGTTATGGGCCCTCCGCTAGGAACAAAGTGGACATTTGTCATCTTCCTCCGAGAGCTCAGGAGAAGGACCTGAGCCACGCAAGAGTCTGAAACTTTCCATCCTGATTTTTCATTACTCTCACTAGCAGAGAGCATGGGTTTGAGAGGCAGACAGCTCTGGGTTCAGATTCCAGCCCTGATACATGGCAGCTGTGCCCAAGGTGACCCCTCTGAGCCTCAGTTTCCCCATCTGTAGCAGTAGGAGATAGTAGCACCCAATTCACAGAGTGGCTGCTTTAAAAAATTATATACGCTATCACCTCCTAAGGTGCAAAATGCACATGACTGTCAGATAATAGCTGTAGCACTATTCAGAACTCACACCCTGAATTCTTTCTGTGCTATGACAAGTTAAGACTCTTACTATTTCTTCTATTATGTTTATTTTAGGTCTCAGAAACATTTAATTTTTCTTCAGCCCTCAAATTTATTCTGCAAAGTTCAGCCTTACTCTATTTATAATCCCACTTTGACTGTATATCGTACACATTTGGGGATTTTTTTTCTATTACAAGCCACAGGAAAGTTAACTCCTTCTTAAATTATAGCATCAACTGAGACTCCAAGCTTTCTGTGACAATGCTATGTGTGCTGGCATTTTCCATATGCATTGTTACCTTTCTAGAGTAAGTGGTTTGCAGGACAGCAGGTTTAATACAGGAAACTTACAATTTACAACATTCACACACACAAGCCAAATGCAGGAAGAGTGCAGAACGTCTGTCTCTGCACCGGAGACCTGAAAGAGCCAATCAAGGGCTGGGAGCCCACAGCGCTGCCCCATGTTTGTCCGTGTCTGCATTAAAAGGCGGAAGAATTTACCCTGGAGCCAGGGTACAGTGCTCACAGCAGCCATTTCTGGTGACACCAAGGCCCTGAGCACCTCCTGTGACCAAACAGCTGAGTTCACTTCAGGGAACCAGCCACAGCAGAGCGTCTCCTGGGAAACAGCCACCTGCAGTCTTCTGCTCCCGTTGCCCTTTACACTGTGTCGGCAACAATCCTCAGGTGGATCTTCTATGCCCAGAACCACGCTGACTCAGTCCAGCTGGGCACTCCTGCTCAAGTTGACCACAATCAGTCCACCACACTATGTATGAGGTTTTCCACACAGCATAAAACTTTAAAGAATACATGGGAAGGGGAACAAGGGAGAGGAGAGGGGGCAGGAAAGAGGGCAAAAAGGAACAAAAAAAGGAGGATGGAAGGAAAAAATGGAAACAAAGCTTTTATAAACGAGGAGGGGAAGAAGAGGTGAAGGGAGGGGAGGGGAATGGGGAAAAAAGTAGAATTAGGGTGAGATTAGGTACAAATTCCCTGTGGTGAATGTGACCACTATGTATAACAAATGTATACCAATAAAAAGATAAAGTTCTTTTCTAGAGAAACCCTTCTTTTAAAAAATACAAAACTTGAAATAAGGATGTTATACTTTTTCTCCATTTTTCGTACTTTATCAAACAACCAAACTGGGTTGGGAGAGGCAGCGAAAGACCAAGTGCTGAGCTTATCTCTCTCCTTCCTGCCTGCCTGCCTGCTAAGTCACACCAAGAAAGCTTCCATAAAACTTTATGCTCCAGAAAATATAATCTGAACGTAACAGAAGAGGAGTAATAAGGGCACTGAAGACAGCTGTATTAAAGACTGCACAGGGGGCAGAAAGTGCTATTAGCAACACCTGGAGCCACCTTTGTTCTCTAATGAGAGTAAGTGTGCCACCCTCTCTGTAAGAAGTAAGGCAGAAACAAAGGGGGTGTTAATGTTTTAGGCCAAAGTAATCAGGTAATCTGCTTCAGCTAGAATCCAATTTCATTTTCAAAATAAGCCCCCAAAGGAAAGGTAACCTGTCCAAATCAAAACACTCAACTGAGCTTTCTGAGCTCCTCCCTAGACGAAGGAACCACATTCCGATCGTCTCTCCACTCCATGCTTCATAAACCAAATGGGATTCCTTCCACATGGGTAAATTTCCATGATGCAGGAATACTGGGCCAAGTATCCAGGGGTGGCAGATTACCACAGCCCACTTCCTCTTATCTGGGGCTCCAAAATCAATGGGGAGCCCCCACAGGCCTGTGAATGAAACTCTTGTTTGTCCTCTGGAGACTCCAGCCCAAATCACAGGACGGTTTCCATTGCATCCTAGCATAAGGTCCAAAATCACTAAGAGTATAATAAATATTTGTTCCTTAGAGTCTTCTGTGGACTTTTCCCTGAAATTCACATGCACACACAATTTACAGAATACATCTGCTGCACATATGCATGAGGTTACATGTTGAAACTTTAGTAGTCAAGAAATGTTTCTGAATTAGTACGGCTGACAGGAAACAATGCTTAGCAAATCTAAATGAACCCATGAGTTATTAACAATGATTTTCACCCCACGCTCTGAGAGGCCAGGAATGCACTGACAGAGGACGAAATGTGTCAAGCGGGCTGTGGAGAGTGGGTGGGAGCATCCATTACCCCCACGACTCTAACCTCCCCAGTCTCCAGATGACCCTCTGCACCGAGAGCAGAGGACGTAGGACTCAGCTGTGCTGGGAGAGGGAGGGATGATTTGCGAGCCAGTGCTACCCACAGTGTGCCCCACAGACTGGGCCTGGTTGTGACCTGCTACCAGTCTGTGACGAACACAGAAATGGAAAGTAAGGTTGAGAAATCTTTATAGCAAGTGGACACCACCATGATATCTCAATGCATGACTGGTTTTCCTAATGTCTCATTTTTATTGATTTTGTCAGACCTTTGCTCTTTGATCAGTTGGAAATTTAAAGACAAAGTGGTTGAGTGAAGAAGCAGAGAGTGTGAGTAGCGCTGCCATGGACTCCATTTACAGTCTTGGCTCTCCTCTGAACCTCCAGGAGCTTTAAAAGTGCCAGTGCCTGAGCCTCAATCCCAGAGACTCCATTTTAATTGGGATGGGATGCAGCCTGGACTTTGGAATTTGTTTAATTCCTAACTCTAATACGTTTCTAATATGCACCAAAGTATTTGAGCCCGACTTCTCTCATACTAGTAGTAACTCAGGGATGTGCTTGGGAGTTCCTGACCTGGGAAAATACACAAACATCATTCTTCATCCCCTGTTACTTCAAAAGTTTGAGAAATATTTTATTATGTCAAATTAAGCTATAATTCAGTGTTTCACTACAAAGAGGGCTAAGATGGCTGGTACGCCGTGATACCTAGTCATGGGAGATACAACTCTTAGTTGCAGTATAACGTGTGCAGAGAACACATACCCTCAAGTGTGCAGCCTGGCGACACTGTCAAACCAACATTCAGATCAAGAGACAACACTATTTGCTTTCATGCTGTGACATCTAAAACAGCTTCCTGCTGAAAGGAAATAAAGACAATGTACTCTGTCACTGTGAATATGCCTTTATTTTGATATATAATAAATCTAGTTTAAGTTGGAAGACTTCAGAGAATATAAATAGAAAGTACAATGGTTCTTTCTGTAAAGATAGCAGATATAATATACACACGTCCTTATTTGCTCATTCAGGAAATTTCACTAAAATTACAATCAATACTTTTTTTTAAAGGCCTAAATCCACAAGAATGGGAAAGTCAGGAGAGAAGATGATTATAAGTTTTAGAAGCTAGAAAGTTATGAATGATTTGTCAGTCCCGAGAAAACTGAAATTTAAGCTGAGGGTAGAAAAAATGGTGGAAATTAGTTCAATTTAAACAAAGTATTTTCCAAAGCCTCCAGAATGGTAGCGCTCATTACTACATAGGATGCCAGAGATCAAGAGCAAGACTGTTAACTACAGCAAGGCTGACGGCTTCATAATCCCCACCCTCCTCCCTGTGTGCAGCACCCAACTCTGCACCCTTCAGGTTGGTGAAGCCCACGGATGCATCCTCTATGGAGGTTTAAGCGGAAGTCTACGGGATTGCCAGGTGTGGTCGGAGACTGGAGCGCTAGGTGGGAACTCTGGCAGAATTAAGTGAACCCACATATGATGGTCCCCCATTGAGATGCGAGGGCTTCTCCCCTGGGGCTCCAAGAATGCTCGTGTCCAGGGGACCTGAAAAGCCTCCCGTGATCTACGAAACAGATATACAGAAAGAAAGAATGTCCCCCAGGAAAAAGCACAGTTGTTTAACAGTTAGGGTAGACACCTGTTGGAAACAATTATTGGGTCTGCACATCTTACGCAGGCAAACAGATTTTTGTTCTTGGCTACATTTTCAAGAGTCTGTGTAGTCAACAGGTTTGGGAGGTAGAGAAAAAATCTCCCTCTGGAACAGAAAGCAGGTTTGTTTGCTAACATCTCAAAGGTTGGGCAGGTTGCTTGCAGGTCACTATAAATGACAGGGGTTTCCTATGCTCGGGGCTCCTCAGCTGTGACTTAAACCTACTATCCGTGGAGACTCCACTGTGTTTGGTCCATATTGTCTGTGCGTAACTTAGCGGGCAAGAGGAACAATGTGAACATGCAGTTCATGCTGCGTGCTGGAGGGCGAATGTGGAAGTCTTCAGACTCAGATCCTGCAATCGCACGACTTCTGCCGGCACCCGTTGAACTGCAGCACACAAGTTTGTTGGCTTGGAAGTAGGATAACCCCAGACTCTCTGTAGCTCTTGAATGCCCCAAACAGTCTCGTAGATTACAGACAGCTGAGTCATCCACTCCAAAATATAAACAGATGAAGAAAAACTACAAAATGTGCAAGATGATTGGCTAACAATAACTGGATTTTTAAAAAAACAACTTTGAGAAAATAGCCTGCTCAGGAGAAGGTGTAGAAACAGAAGAAAACTTCAAAATACATTAATATCTTTTGGGAGGTGGAAAAGGTTACTATAGCTATAGAACAAGAACAAAATGTCATGTTTTGAAAAAATATCCAGAAAACAAAGCTATTAAAACTTTAATGAGCCTGGTCTGGTGGCACATGCCTAAAACCCCAGCACTGGGGAGACTGAGGCAGGAGGATCATGGTGAGTGCTAGGTCAGCCTGGTCTACATAGTGAGTACAACTATAGCCTGAACTAAATAGTGAGACCCTGTCTCAAAAGAAAGAAAGAAAGACGACATAACAGAAGAATTTTAAGATCAAGAAAAAATTTTTGAGATAGAGCCTTGTTATATAGTTCAGCCTGGCCTTGCACTCACTATGTAGCCCACAGCGGCCTTGAACTTGCAGTGATCCTCCTGTCTCAGCCTCTCAAGTGCTCGGGTTACAAGTGTGCATCACCAAAGCTGTCTAAGAAAACTTTTTACAAAATCCAACACATGGACAAATATGGTAAACAAGATAGAAAAAGTTAGAACACTTGGGTTTCCTGGGTATGTCTATGAATGTCACTGAAGGAGAAAGCCTATTCTGAGGCCTTTCAGAAAACACAGAAAGTTGCCAAGCAAAACTACTTGGGGAGGAAAGTAGGTTGTGCCATTTTGGTGAAGCCGGCTGTGCATCCGACAGCCGGATGCAGAAGCACCTTGTTAGGGCTGAGATGGAAAATGTCCTCTGAAAGTCTGGTGTGTTCCAAGGTGAAGATCAGAAAGGTGATTGGATCAAGGGGTCCCACTTTCAGAAGTTAATTAATTCTTGATGAGATCATAATTTGAAATCACATAATGGAAACATAAGAGGTGGGGCCTGATGAAAGGGAGAGGGGCGTGGAGGTTGAGCCTTGGGGACTACCTCCCCTCCCCAACCCCTTCTTCTTGGGCTCCTTCCCTCTTCTTTCTGCTTCTTGGCCAGCATGAGGTGAGCAGCTTTCTTCCAACATGCCTTCCGTCTCCCCACAGCTTCAAAGCAATGAGGTACCCAACTGTGGACTGAAACTGGGATCCTTCCCTGCTTTGAATGGTATGAGTCAGGAATTTTGCCACCGTGAGAGAAAATTGACTGACATACATCTGAAATATTGTCAGTGGCCCCACAAGAAATTTTTTCTATTCTCTTGCAATTCAGCCTCATCAGAGCCAGGGTCCAAATTATCACCTATAGTTTTCTTTTTAAGCAGACAAAATGAACAGACTGTAGAATTCTCCCTGACCACCTGGAAGCTGCTGTGGTTACACAGAAAATTAAAATCTTTGAATGACGTCTGAGAAGACATTTGTATCCACTTGGAGACAAGAGGGAAGCCCACTCATAGAACCATTCAGAAAGGAGAAGTTCATTCACCGTTTTGACTACTTTACAGATATAAACATGATGTATTGTTTCCTCCAAAGCTTCCCAATCACCATCATCACACAACCCAAAACCACAAGTTCTTGTGGAAATGCAGCTCCTCAGAAAAAATAAAAATCTGAAATACAAACGTGTCATAAAATGTCTCCATAGAGAAACAATCTGAGGTTAGCTGGACATGCTGCAGGATGTGTCTGAAAGCTAGTTCTGCTTGGACGACCTTAAAATGCAACATGGATTAATCATCCTCTCTGCTGACAAAGACAGCATGGCGGTCCAGACCTCGCCTATCACTGGCTTGAACACAAGTGGAATGATGTGACATTAATTCAGCCTGAAGAGTCTTAAACAAATTGGGTATTTCTTGACACAAGTCCACATTCTCCCTGCAAAATAAGCTGTCTTTAATTTCATTTGCTGCCTTGAGTCAGAGTTTTGAGAAGGTGTTAAGATTTCATCCCACTGAAGTCAACTGGGTGTCAAGGCCGATCTCCACATTGCTGCTTCGCTCACGACCACCGCGATACTTTATCTTCTTATTCAGAGGACTGGCGCATCTCACAAAGAGTTGCTTTAGGATAAAACTGAAGCTCATTTTTATTTTAGTTAACAAATTTGAATTATTTCTGCTTTTCCAGGTGTAACGATTAAATTTTGCACATTATCATAAAACTAAAAAAACAGATAAAATTCAAAGGAAGTATCATTTTTATAGCCTGTTCCTGTGAAGTAAATTTCCAATGTAATAAAATAAACTGCATAAAAATTTTGGTATATCTGTGCATTTGGGAGAGGAAAGGGTAGTTCATTGCTTCATTTACATTTGCAGTGATTTCTGTGTCTCCTAAAATGTTAAACAGTAGAATTTTTAAAGCCCACTGTCCTGCACTATAGAAAAGTCTCTAAAACGGTAAGCAATTGACGTATCACATCATAGATCATTCCTGATATGAATTTAATCCTACATCACCTTGAAAACTGGTAGTTAATTTTTCAAACCTGATCTGATCCAAGACCTAAAATATCTGATGGACAGTTCCCATAAAATCGGAATTATTTTTTCAAGTTCAGTGCATTAAAAACCTACTTCAGAGACATGACAAGTAAATACAATGGGGGCCCCTGGATTAGGTCTGGAGTAGAAAGAGAACATTAATGGAAAAACTGGTGAAATCCAAATAAGGCCTAGACTTTAATTAATAGTAAAGTACAGATGTTGGGATTTTAATGTTGTCATAGGTCTTGTGGTAATGTAAAGTGCTAGCCACAGGAGAAACTGAGCAAAGAATACAGAGGAGATCTCTGTATTATCTTTGCGCCTGTTCTGTAATGCTAAAATAATTTGAAACAAAGTTTTTGTGAAAAAGTCTACTTGTAAATTTTAACAAGGCTTAATTGCACATTCAATAAAAATCTACAGGGCATACCAGCCCTGTTCTTGGTGCCAGACACAGAGCTGAACAAAATAGATCCTTCTCTGCCCTTGAGGAGCTTAGAGTTTCATGGGCACTAAACAGTCAAAAACTGCACATGAATCGTGAGTGCAGCCTGCAGTAAGCACTACAAAGGAAACGTGCGTGAGCTGACAGAGGCTGGAAAGGCATCTCTGAGGCCGCAGTTCTGAGTAAGAGGCCTGACGGATGACGAGGAGACAGCCAGGTGATGGCACCAGGAAGTGGGAAGAGCTTGTTGATCAGCCCGGCGAGATAAGGGGGCCTGGAGTGTGTGCCGCCCTGACCCAAGCATAATGAGGGCTTGGAAGAGAGAGGCCAGCTGAAGAGCCTGACCGTGTAGGACCCTGTGGGCTGGTTCAGAGTTGTATAGTGTTCCAAAGACGTACAGAAGCCAGTGGAGACTTTAACTAGGGGAATGACACGATCCAGTCCATGCTGTTAGAAGATCACAGTGGTTGCTACGTGGATGTAAACTAGAAACAGACATTGCCAGGTTCTGGAACTCATGGTTTTAAAAGAAAAAAATTAAAAAAGTTCTCAACTTGTAAATATCTTTTTTCTTAAAAAAAAAAAAACTCCAGAAATAATACTGTCATTTTACATGTTTATGTCGTTTCCTTAGAACCTGATACTATAATTCCAAAGGGAAGATGGAGCTCCAAACAGCTTACAATCTAGTCTGGATATTCCCTCTAGAACACCTAGGATTAGACGTGGACATGAACAGAAGCACAAGATAGATACCAAAGGCCCATAACCTGGAGTTTAGTAAGATATCAACAGCAGAAACAAGAGGGGTCTAACACTCAGGAATCTCGGCTTTCACAAGACAAAAAGAATTCTTATTATGTCTGGTTTTCAGGACCGTGAGAGCATTGTTGACACCCACTAGTGCCAGCTTGGCATTAGCCCAGGTCTAAATATAGCAAATCCCAGACTGCAGGATACTGTGATTTTCGATCCCCATTTAAAATTTACAATGTTAAATGTCATCCTCCAATACTGTATTTCCAGTCTAAAGGAAGTGGTGTGTTGTCCTCTTTGACCTAGAAAAAGAAATATGTCCTCCAAACTTGATATAAGCAGAGGCACTTCAATGAAGCTTAATAAGCAGTCTGTAGCGCTGGCTGGGAATTCTTCAACATGGCTCTCTAGAGACTTACATTTTAAACAGACACCTGGATTTTCTCAATCTGTTAGATTATGCATTATCTGTAACCTCACTAAATATTATCTAAATCTATTCTAAGGTCTATTTAGGACAAGAAGAAAGAAGAGATTGGATCTTTGTTGAAGTCTATGACATGATACGAAAACAGTTTATGCAAAGCTCTGTGAACCAAAGAACTATTAAACTGACTTTCCATTCAACTGTTCCTGCTCTCTGGAAACTACCCCTCCCCCCGATCAGTCAGGCTCAGGAGAGCCCCTGGCAGCCACGATGGGGTAAACTCAACCCTACTTCAAACCCCCACACTTAATAAGACCAAGAAGATATATCTGACATGTACAGGACCCAAGTGTCACTTTACCAGGAGTCTGGATTTAGAAGTAAGAGATTCTCGCTCAGTCTGCCTACTCTCTTGAATAGAGGACATGTAAACACTAGAGCTGCTGGCAATGACTATTTTCGACCATTTGGTCAAGGAAATAGAGGAGCCAGCCTGCAGCATGAGACAAGAATGGAGAGTATGTAACAGAAAAAAGAGACAGAGGCCTTCCTGGGCCCCCTACAACACTCCAGGACCTGATTGCAGCTTGTAGAGTTTGTTCCTCCCTTAAAACCTACACGGGACTCCCCATACCCTCAATAGCTTCCATGTTGCTGAAGTCCGTTAAAGTGGAGTCCTGCAACCAGAAACCAAACAAGCCATCACCAACACGCCAGACCTTTCCATTTGATTTAGTCTCAAATAGCTGAGAACCACCTTGCCCAAATGCTTTAAGCCAAGATCTCAGAAGAGCGAATTCAATTCCATTCTTTCAAAGCAGGTAAATGAAAATAAATGAAAAATGCTCATCCTTAGATGTTAGGGGGAAGGGAGCAAGGCACAAAATCGTATGAATTTCTCAATTATTGCTACGCTATAGTTTATATTTATCAATACATCGAGAAATGAAATCCTGTGTACATTAGAAAGATTGAAAAGACATTAACCAAAATAACAGTAGTTTTGTTAGGGTTACAAGATTATTTTTGTTTTCCATCATGTCCTTCTGTGTCTGTATGTAATTAAATACTTTATAACTTTAAAGCACTATAGCTCCTAAGACTGTGTAGAAATATGTAAATGTGTTTATAACATAATGATATATTTTTTAAATTAGAACATAAAACAGCCTGCCTGTTATGTTTGCTGCTATATAAATGGCTCACAAAAAGAACTGTCCCTTTACCACTCCATGCATGAAAAGAACAGTGTTACTTCCAATACACTGTTTCCAAGTGCCCCTCAGTCATCACTTCCTCTTCATCTGTGTGCCCTTCTCATCCTGTCTTCACCCCACCTACTCCGTGCTACTCGTCTCTCGGGGGGCTTCCACTCTTGCCATTCCCTATTGTCCCTCCAGCCCTCTCCCCCTCTGATGCCTGGTTGCCTGTGTCTCCAGACATGCAGATCCATTCCGTCACTCACAGGATCTGGATTTGTCTCCTCTATTCCAATCAGCCTGTTTGGAATAACCTCAAGACGAATGACCTCCAGTTCATTTTAAATAGAGTATCCCCAGCAGCAATCCAGGTAGGACCACATTTCTGGGATATAGCACTAGGCAAGCCAGAAATGGGTAAAGAGCAAAAGGTAACATCCAAAACAAAGACCATTATAGACATAGACAATCTGTAGATTGTCTTTAACATTTCTGTAACATAATGTTTGACAAAACAATGCAAAATGTAATCCTGGGTATGAAGAAAATAAGTGGCGCATCATTTACATACAAGGGGAAATTGAGTAAGCCTCTCTGGGACCATGAAACTGATTCTGTTGGTTTTCTTCAGAATCATAGCAACTTTCCTACACTGAACCGGACACGGTGCCAAGTACACAGTGTGTACTGTTTCACATAATGTTTCTAACCACCTGTGGAACAACTATTATCATTACTATTTTACAGGAACAAAAATGCTGATCCGAGAGTTTAAGTTAATTGTGCAAGTTTAAAAGGCTAGCAAGTAGCAGGCCAGAAGTATGGACTTAAGTCTTCCTGTTGCCAGACTTCATGATCTTCATATTGACATCAAAATCTCAAGCCAGGTCTTGGATAGGCTACCTGAAAAAACGATGTATGAAGGCTCTTTTCTTTTTCTCAGTTCTGGGGAAAAATCCACAGGCTCTCATATGCTAGGCAAGTGCTCTGCCACTGAGCTTCAGCCCCAGCCCACCAAAGAAAGTGTATCCAAAACTTAACACTAAGCCAAAGTGTCAGAGAGCACTTATAATGTTTTATAATAAAAACATCTTGTTTATTGTAAATTTATATTTAAATTCAAAATACATATCAGAATAAACACTGTAAAAACTATCACTTTACCCAACATCAATAATATACACAAGGATAGTATCCACACAACCCTTACATGCTTTAAATTTAAAATAAATTAGGGGCTGGGGATTTCGCTCAGTGATTAGAGTGCTTGCCTCGCAAGCACAAGGGCCTGAGTTCGATTCCTGGCACCACAATAAAATAAATAAATAAATAAAATAAAATAAAATAAAATAAATTAGAGGGGCTGGGGATTTAGCTCAGTGGTTAAAGTGCTTGCCTTGCAAGCACAAGGTCCTGAGTTTGATCCCCAGCACCAATAAAATAAAATAAAATAAAATAAATTAGATAAAATTTCTCAATTCTTTATACCAATGGTACTTATTTATAATTGTTTACAAAACACTACCAATCACATAGTATAAGGAAGCAGAAAGCTTCTCATGGTATAAACAGAATATGAACAAGAATAAATATTTATTGCATTCATCTCACTAGTAAGATATAAATTTCATAGCTTACTCATATTTGAGTGCTTAAGAATTATGTTAATATTGTACTTTGAAGACCAATAATAACCACTTCAAAAGAGGGAGGGGAAAGTCACATTTTCTTTCTCATTCTTGTAAGTGTATACTATTCATTATTTTTAAAAACTTCTTTTTTCCTCGTTTAAAAACAGAAAATCTTAAGAAAATAAGGACACATAAATCCAGACGTTACAATCAGTCAGGTGAAATGATCACAAAATACCATTTGGTGGATTCTCAGTCTCTGAATAGAAGCGTCTGTTTGATTCATTCATGGCTGGTAATTTTTCTCTTTCTCTCTAATCGCTACCATCATATACTCTTTCTCTTTCTGTGTGAAAGTAATTAAGCCCCCAATTTCTGCAAAGGAAACTGAAATCATTCATTTATTAGTCCCACAAACTTGACTGAGCTTCAGAAAGTACTAGGCATTTTGCCTAAGCTGAGAATAAATAAAGCTAAGCCCCTGCCGTCCCTGCCCAGGGCTCTGCGGGTGAGGCAGGTTTGTGCAGGCAAACAGCCCAAAATAGAGTGCTGAGCAGAGATGAGCACGCAGCCTGCCGGAGCACGAGGAGCACTAACCGGGCCCCGGGCGGGGCACCGGGAGAAACAGGAGCGCCCTGTGGAGTGCGGAAGGCAGGGAGAGGGCACATCCGGCCAACGGATGATGAAGCTACAACACCAAGCTCTCTTCATGATCGACTTAGGCAGACACCAGCTGGGACACGAGATTAGAAAGCTAGGCCCAAAATCCAAGGTGATTCGTTATGCACGTTGAGGTACTTACATATATGAAAAATTATGCATATATTAAAATTAAGTTGTTAAAATATGTAGACCAATGAGAGAAATGTTCAATACAAAATAAAACCAAGTGTGTGTCTCTTTGAATACAAAAAAAAAAGATCTGAAAGGATACATACCAAAGGTTACCACTAATCACCTCCAAGTGGTGGAATTATCAATAATTATGTTTTAATCTCTCTTTGTTTCTCTGCCTCCCAGATTTTCTGCATTAAGTTCACATCGTTGGCAATTAGGGATGGAGTGGGATGTGTGTGCTAAAACAGAACAGTGTTGCTGAGGGCTCTGGACTCTACTCCACAGAAAACGAAAACTTATTCCAAGCATTTGGTCAGAGATGTGAGATGAACAGATTTGCACTTCAGTGAAGTAAGTATTATTTAAGTATGAATGCTGGAGTGGAAGAAATTGAGGGTGGGCAAAATATTGGGTGGATAAAACTAACAGTGACAGGATTGGGGACTTAGCTCAGTGGTAGACTGCTTACTTAGCAAGCGCAAGGCCCTGAGTTTGATCCCCAGCAACACCCCCACCAACAAAAACTATCAGTGACAGGAGAGATGGAAAAAGTATATTGGGTAGAAGAGACAGAACCCATTAACTGAAAATACAGCAAGAGGAAAGGGCACAGGTCGAGGATAACTCCAGGCTTACGGCCCCGTCAGATAGTTAGACACAGATATTGGATCCTGAAGAATATAATGAAAAGGAAAAGGCATATTTTAGGACAGAAGGATAAGTTTGGCTTTGTGTGTGCCATCCCAGGAGAGTATTCAAGTAGGAATGCTAGTAGGAAGTTTGAGCTATGGACGTGGGTTCAGAAAGAGTAGACCTAGATTTACAGACACATAGGAGATGGCGGACCATTGGTTGGAAGTTGTAGCAGCTGTCGGCACTCAGAAACCCCGAAGAGCCAAAAGTGGATAGAGCTGATTGTTTGTTTGTTTGTTTTTGATTGACACAGAATATTTGTAGATATTTCTAAGGTACAAGACGATGTTTGCATTCATATATACCTTCGGTCGTGACCAGCTCAGGGGAATTAGCACAATCACATTTTGAACTTTTACCATCTCCTAACAGTGAGCACATTCAAATTCTTCTCTTCTAGACATGGCTAACTTATTTTTTAGAAAGGAGCTAGAGCTGGTATCAGAGAAAGGGAGAGAAGTTTCACTTCAAACCTGCAACTCCCAATGAAATCATGAACACTGAAAAAAAATAAAAGGCCAATAAATGCAAAAAGCCTAGAACAAAGAAAGGCACTAGTCCATATCTGAGCTCAAAGGTGGGTAGAAGGCCTCCTAAAATTCATTGAGTGATCTTTCTGTAAAAGGTCGGACTTTCTTGAAACCTGTCAGAGTGACCTATGGCATGACTGTTGGGAGAGAGTGATTTCAATCCTTTTTCTCACAAACAGGGAGGAGTCCCAGGCCCCAGGCCTCTAAAACAACTTGTCCTGGCTGCTGTCTGGTTATAATCAGCTTCCAGACAACTAGGGTTTAATTCCCTACACATCAACACACTATTTCCTTATACAAATATATGAAAAGGAGGTTTACCCCAAAAATATCAATAATAAAATCTAGTAAAACAAATGAACGTATCCTTCTTCTTGACTTACGGAAATAAATTTCTTACAGCACACAACTCTCTCTCTGGGTTTATTTCCGGCTAACTTCCACTGGTCTTTGATACTACTGAGACCTCCAGGCCAGTCATCCTGCCACCTTTTCCTTGTCGCTCATCACTTTGATCTCTCCCTTCTCTGCATATACCAGGTTTAAATTCCAAGGTCAATAATTATACCTTGATGGTATATAATTCCTCTATCCCTATGATTTTATCATACCCATGGCATAATCTGCAATTCTGGTTAAATCCTCTCTACTTCTTCATCTTTCGTTATATCGGTGAATGAAACAATCTCTCAAGGGTTCTCACTTTAAATTTGTGACCAGAAGCTGTAAGTGGCCCTGCAGGGTGCCAGACAACTTTTGTGTACTGGTCTGGCCTGTTCACCTCCCCTGTTTGTTTTAACTGTTTACAACCTATCTTCCAATCTCTACCACCCCCTTTGCTTCCCATCTGGGAATAAAACAAAGCCACCAGAAGGGAGCCTTGGCAGACTCCCACCACCTCGGTCACCTGCCTTGCAAAGCCAACCCCACACACTTTGGCCCTTACCCATGTTCCTGTCTAAAGCAATGTCCCTCACGTTGGGCTAGATTCCAAGTCCTGTCTCCCCAACATCACTCATTTTTCTTACTCTTTTGAGTTATTCTCCTTTGCGTGTGAATATGCTGTGTTTTTCATTTCTCCTATTAAAAAAATTCTTGACCCCGCTGTTTTCTACTGCTCTCCTTTGCACAAAAATCCTTGAGGAGTCCTTATACTTACAGTTTCCAATTCCTCTCCTTAATATTCTCTCTCTTACTCACCTTCCCATACTGGGAATTGAACCCAGGGACTTTATACTGAGATACAGCTCCAGTCCTTTTTTATTTTAAGACAGAGTTTCACTAAGTCACTGAGTTGCCCAGACTGGCCTTGAATTTGTGATCCTCCTGCCTCAGCCGCCCAGAGTGCTAGAATTATACCTAGCCACCATGCCTGGCTTCTAATTCTCTTTTTAATACATGTCATCTCACTTTTCCTGCTCCTGTCAAGATTCTTCTTAAGATCACCAATGAATGACCCTCAAATGCCAGACTGAAATCAGTTACCATTTCACTGTACTTGACCTTTCAATAGCACTGGACTCAACTAATCCCTTCTATTTGAAAGTCTTTCTTCCCTACTTTCCAGAGTATCACATGCTCCTGGTTTTCCTCTACCTCTTTGGGAGGTCCTTCTTGGTCTCTTTTAAGGATTTCTGCTCCTCTTACCAGCCTCTTCATGTCAGAGTGTCCCAGGGCTCGGCCCTTGAACCTCTTCTCCACATTCATGTACTGCCTGAAGAGCTCATGGAGTCTTAGGCTGTAAATACCACCCACGTGGTGGCAAACCCTAGTGTACATCTCCAGTAAGACATCTCTAACCCCGAGCTTAGTCTGCATCGCCAATACACGCTACGGTTCAGAAGCATCACCCCAATCTCCTGCGCTCTGCCCCTCACGCTTCTCCACCTTGAAGCCTTCCACACTTTGATGCCAACTCAAATGTGGTTCAACCAGACAATATGGGACAACCTTTGTTCTCTTTCTTGCCAATACCGTATCCAGGCCATCAGGAAACTCTCTAGGCTCTAATTTCGAATATTTTCACAACCTGACTACCTATCACCACCCCTTACTGCTACCACTCTTTCTCTGGCCACTGTCATCTCTCACCTCGCTGAGGGCAATAACATAATAACTAGGCGTTTCCACCACTGACCCTGGAGTAGCCATCAGACTGAGCCTTTGAAAGGTAAATTAAGTCATATTACTGTCCTTTCAAAATCCTGAACAGGTTCCCCCATTCTATTCAGAGTCAAGCCAAATGACTTACAATCGTGTGTGAAGCCCTGGTGCACCTGTGTGCTGTGTCCCAGGAACCTCATCTCTATCCACTCTCCCAAGTGCCCGTCCATTTTAGCCCACAACCCTCCTCAATGTTTCTCTAGCACAACAGACACACTGACTTTCAGAGGATGCCCTGGCTGGTCCCACTACCTAGCAGGGCCTCCGCCAGGTGCTGACTCAGCTCGCGCCCTTACATTTGTCCAGTCTTTGCTCAGCTGTGATTGCCTCAATGAGGCCCTCCCTGACCATCCTGTTTAAAATTGTGGTAGTCTCTGCCCCCAGAATTGTTTATCTTTTTTTTAAAATTGTTATCTTTTTAAAGCACTTATCACCTTGAAATATCTGAAACAGGGCTGGGGATTTAGCTCAGTGGTTAGAGAGCTTGCCTAGCAAGAGCAAGGCCCTGAGTTTGATCCCTGGCATCAAAAAAAAAAAAAAAGAAATATCTGAAACAATTCATTTGTTTATAGTCTTGATTCTTCCCACTAGAATTTAAACTCCAAAAAGAGAAATATTTTCATCTGTTTGATTCACTGATGTATTCCTGGCATATAGGAGGTGCTCAATAAATGCCTGCTGAGCCAATGAATCTGTAGCCCTTATCAAACCACAAGTAACTCAAAGCTAACCACAAGGTTTTGATCACCTTTGTATCCTGATTTCATATACATACATACATGTATTTATTGCAGATATTTGTGCTCAATAATTGCTCATTAATTTAAACAGGATTTTTTAATAGGTGGCCAAATGGCCCGTACAAGTGTCTTTATTTATTTGCATCCTATTACATTTCTTTTTCTCTTCATTCTGACTACTAGAATTTGTTCTGGACAAGGTACAAGGTTGAGAACAAAAACAGTAATGTGAGGCTGACCTTCAATGAGTTTTCTCAGAGATAATTCCCCATCTTCCTCCAAAGAGGTGAATGGTGTAGATATCAAGGGATCATCCCATCCTTACATCTCTTATGTGACCAGTCAGGAAGAGAGAAAGCCACCTTGTCTTCACATAGTATTAGGCTCACCATGGTGGCTTTCGTCTGAATATATTCCTCCAGACTTTCCCCAAGCTGTTGCTCATTCCTGGTAACAGCTAAATCAATTGACCATATTGTACTGGTTTGCTTCAATGTGTTTGTTTACTAGTTGGAACCTGCATTAAGGGCAAGATTATTTCATGGTGCTTGGTTGCCTGGCCCTCTTCCAACTCTCTCCTCTCCCAGTCTCCCTCTGTGCAAAATGGCAAAATCTCCCTCTGCCTCTGAAAGCATGAAGGTCTCCTGAGAGTGATCTGACGCTCCCTTAATTCTCCATTCTTGTGAGGCTATCAGCCTTCACTATTGGAATCTGTGGCCCAAATTTAGGCAAATTCCCATCACAAACGAGCATGCCAAATGCGTCTTTCTCCCTTTCAGTTTCCAGCCACAGCCGTGCACTTTCCTCTTCCTGTCCTGTTATTGTATTGCAAATGAAACATGTGCAGCTATTTGAGCAATTATAAAAATATAATATGAACCTGTCCTTATCTAAAATGTCATTTTCCAGTATTCTTTTTGGCGTGTTCTTCATTAACCTTGCTCTATTGTCGTCAAAATTATAATAATAAACTACTTTGAGTCTGGTAATTTTACCCAGATTCTACATTGTCTTGGTGACCAAAAAACCCCATAATTTGTAATTAAAATATTCAAAGGTGAAACTCAAATAATTTCTGCAATGTATATTAATGCTTTCACTTGTTTCGAGAGTTAAAGAACACACCCTTTTCCAATAGAAGGGGAAAAAAGAAGTTTTTGAGGCTACAGTACAAAGACTTCAAAGAACATTCCACAGTGTGTTATTTTCTTTCCAGAAAATTCTAACGCTATGTAATTACTCCTGTACGGAAAATGAATAATGTAAGCCCTACTTCTAAAAGCAGCCAGACAGAAACTATCCAAACCAGATCAGCCTTTCCTGAAACCAAGTGAAATATTAAACTAGAAAATATCTGCATGAGAAAGGCCCACAAGCAAAGCTCACGAATTATTGTTTCATATAGAGGGAGCATTTAGGGGACAAAGTCACATGAAAAAAATTGAAGTGCTTTTCTCATCTACATGTGAGGATATGTGTGACTCCACGGATTCCCAGAACCTGTAATGTTGATAGCACCCCCCAAACCACAGAAAAATACCAGCTAGAAATGCGTCTAGGAGCTTCCAAGACTTCTGGTTAAAAATAACAGCAAAAACACCAATTAAGCTCCATCTATTGCTACACAAATGCATTTGATAAAGAAAAAGCTAAATTCCCACCTGCACGCAAATTAAACCACAGCTAGTCCCCCAGTTCAAAGAACCGCAGCTCCAGTTCGGAGGCTGGCAGAGCGACTGTCAGCAAACCCAGCCATGGGGCTGGAGCGCGGGGGAAAGAGACCAGGCGCAGGGCGCCCCTCGTCACCCTCCCCCAAACGGTGACAGCCTCGCGCCACGGGCCTGGCTCAGCTGGACAGAGCTGAATTCCTCCTCGCTTCGAGGTGGCCGGGTCGCGCCTTCCTCCCACCACCCCCAAGGTTCACACAGGTCTCGGGCTCCAAGCTCCGGGATCGGGACCTGCGCGGGTTCCTCCCTCCGCCTCGGGTGAACAGCTTCCCACAGACTGTGCTTCCCGCGCTGGCACCGCCTCAGCACTCCGAGGAGACAGGTTGACCCGGCCGGCTCAGGAGCCCCAGGTCTGCACAGCCTGCATCCCGGGGCCGTGCGCATCGCGGCACCCAGTAGGGCCTTTCGGGGAGCAGATCCCGGGCTGCAGCCCCAGGCACAGCCATGTCCACCTCTCGGGTGCGCAGAGCGGGGACGACGTCCCCTCTGTCCCCCCCACCTCCGGCTGCGACGGTCCCCAAACTCCCAGTTTGCTCCAGCCCGGCCCCGCGCCCTCCCGGGTTCAGCACCGCGGACAGAGTGGCCCCCGCGCCCTCCCGGGTTCAGCACCGCGGACAGAGTGCCCCGCGCTCCCCCGGATTCAGCACCGCGGACAGCGTGCCCTGAGCCCTCCCGGGTTCAGCACCGCGGACAGCGCTCTCGTCCGGCCCGCTTCCCGAGGCCAGCAGGACGCGGGCAGCCAGGCGGGGCTGCAGGTGCCCGGCCCGCACCCTCCGCGCCCGCGTCTTACTTTTCTGGCTGGAGTAGCCCGGGTAGTAGCCATAGTAGCCGGTGATCCGCAGGATCCGGTCCTCGATGGTGGCTACCCCGTTGGGGGCCGCCTTGACGTCCATAGAGAGCGCGGGCGGCGGCTCCGGCGGCGGCAGGGCGGCGAGCGCGGCGCGGGGCCCGGGGGCTGCGGCGGTGGCTCCGACTCCTCCACCGCCCGGCGCGGCCCCGGCTTCGCATCACCGCGGCGCGGCGGCCCCCACTCGCCGGCCTCCCCGCTGCCTGGCAGCCCTCCCGCCGCCGGCCGCGCCGCACAGCGCCCCCTCGCTCCGACGCCCACCGCGGCGGCCGGGCGCCCCACCTGCCGCGCCCGGGAGGGGGTGGTCGGGGCGTGGGCGGAGAGGAGCGGTGACAGGGGATGACACGGTGCCCGGAGCCCGGGGAGCAGGGCGGGGTGGGCTGCGCCCAGGGGACACTGCGGGATCTTAACGCCAGCGGCGCACATGGTCGCTCTGGAGACGACGCCGGCCGGCGCCCGCAGGCTGGGTCCGCGCTCGGGTCCGCACCACCTGGGGGCTGCTGATCTGGGAGCACTGTTAGTTCTTGCAAAGTGCCTGGACGACCAAGAGTCTTCCTCTCCTTTCCTCTCCTCTCCTCTCCTCTTCTTTTTTCACTTTTGTTCCCTTCTCTTTCTTCTTTTTCTTTCTTCTTTCCTTCTTTTCTTTCCTTTTCCTTCCTCCCTCCCTCCCTCCCTCCATCCACTCCTCCTTTTCTTCTTTCCTTCCCAGAAGTGTGAAGATAATGGCCCCCACGCAGGTGGCATGTGGAGTGACTCTCCAGGTTTGTAAACACATAGGCTTTGAGTCTACCGTCCGCGAGGAACCCCCACCATCCCGGGGAAACAGCCAAGATGTGGTCGTCATTTACTTTGCCAATTCCAAATGTTCTGAAGACAAATCAGCTTCTCCTTTATTGCCTAAAACATCAAAAAGGAGGCCTTTCAAACTGCAGGTAGCTGGACCCGTCAAAGTTGTAGTTTCAGTCCAGAGATTTTGCCCCAGAGCAGAGCGTCCTCAAAGCCCTGCGGTCACAACGAACACCACCCTTCCCTCGTGGCTCTTCTGCGCTGGCCAAAGGCCCGAGGTGGGGTCAGGGAGAAGTGCACACGGTTCCTCTGGTCAGCGTTTGTAGTTACAACTTCCTAAGGGGAAAAATCTTCAAAGTTTCAACTCAGAAAGGACAGAGGGCAGATTTGGGGTGGGAGTCACCAGCCCCTTCCCTGCATGGTCCAGAGACAGTCCGGACCATGCAGCCAAGTTTCACATTCTCAGAACCTGGGGCAGGGAACTACTCGGCCTTTCGCCAATGACCAGTTTATAAGTGTAGGGAGTAAAGCAGTCCCCGGCCCCTCTCAGAAATACTCAAAGAACTAGACACCAATCTGCCTCCCCCCATTTTCCCTACCATGAGGGCCTTTAAGAGGAAAGAAATGTGCAGACCATTTTAATCAGACAAATTAGGTTTCAGTGCAAGAAAATGCAGTATTAAATTTCACAGTGTCTTGAGCATTTTCTTCCAGAGACTGCCTCCCACAGAATCTTGAGAACGATTGGATCTGAGAGGATGGTAGCCGGCAGGTGAGTTCGCGAAGAAGCCAGTTTCCCGCCAGCCCCGCCTCCCAGGCTAGGGAAGAGGAAAGGGTGGAAGGGACTGAGCGGTCAGGAGGAACTACGGGAAAATGCGGCACTCACACAATGGTAAAGAGCTAAACATCAGCAGAAATGAAAGGCCCAGGCCTTTATATCCCTCTCCCCAAAGTAATTTTTAGGACATTTTTATTAGTTTTAGCATTTCTGTGACAAACCACATATAACACGCATGCATCGCACACAGGAAAATATGTTGGCCACATTAATTTAAAATATCCCTTTTGTTTAAAGTTTTCCATATTACATCTATTACATATTTTTTAATTTTTTTATTATTTTTACCAAGAACATGTATTAGTACATTGTATACATAATGTACATATTTGATATCATTCATCATAACACACAGTACATTAATCTGCGCATTCGGTAACAGAAATTGGGAAATAATTCAAACAAAAACCTAACCAAACAGGAATATGGCTATGCATAGACTTCACAAGTAAGTGGTTTTGTCCCATTAATGCTTATAAGTTATCTTGCCATGGTTAGTGGATTTAAATTCTAATTTTTTTTTGGCCTTATTTTCAGAAAGTTTCAGAGAAGTAGGTAGAAATGCATTTAACTGGATCTGATCATTCATGCAAACAGCATAAATTTAAATAATATAGACATTATACCCACAAGTATCTGTTTTCTAAGCTATACATACATATACATGTACATTGTGTATATACATACATATTCTCAGAATTATCTGGAAATAAAATCTGAAATAGCAGAGCATTCACATACATCTTTGCAATCATCTGTAATAAGGTGACCGAAACAATAAATATGAGCAGATGCTGCAATCTAGGACACACTTTCTTTTAATGGGAGGAAACTGAATTCTTACAATTCTAAGTTAGTCTTCAGCGAAAGGTAAATGTCTGCTAGTGATCAGCACTTATTGGCAAATAGGATAGAATTTTTACCTTTGAAGTGTCATTTCCAACATCATTTTAAAAATTCCAGGGCTGGGGATTTAGCTCAGTGGTTAGAGTGCTTGCCTTGCAAGCACAAGGCCCTAAGTTCGATTCCCAGCACCAAAAAAAAAAATAAAAAAAATAAAAAAAATAAAAATTCCAGAATTTATTTTGAAGGGAGAATTTTAAAAACATTTTTAGACGCCTGCCTGCTAGGTCTACAAGTTTCCACAAACCCAAATACAAAAATTCAAATTTGTAACATGTGAATTAGTTTGCCTCACATCTACTCTGAAATAAGAAAGAAAAGGTATAGTTTAACTAGTGAAAATTGAAGGTGGCTGTTTGTTCACGAAACAGTTCATTCTGTAACACTTCACACAGTTTCCCTGGTAAGTACAAATTATAAGTTGATTTGTGGAAATTCAACTTTGTTTGTAACTTTTCAGGAATATTTCAGTGCATTAATTAAGTAAAAGGCATCTGTCTGTGATTCCAAGTGAGTTTTGATACCTGAATCATATTTTTGATCAACTGATGTCAAATTAGGTGTTTATACTAAATGAGGGGAAAAAATCTATGTTGTGGGGAAAAAAAGGGCCAGATCATTTATAAAATAGTGCAACTGATGGACATTTACAGTATTTATGTGTGATGCTAAAATAATAGTGCTAAGCAGTAACCTTAAAAACCAAATGTAATCAGTCACTGAGTAAAAATTCTGTGCAATGATATGCAGCCTGTCATGTACTCATTTCACAATATCAGGCTTTACGCTTTGAAAGGTTTAGTAAAATAAAATCCATGGAACCTAGTCTCCCTTACTCTGCTTAGCAGCTGGGCATCAGAATTTCTGCTCTTCAGTCTTTCCATGGTGGGAATCATTTGCCTAATCTTTCTGACTACTGATTGTAAGTTACTTATGAGAGATATTGAGAAGAGGGAAAATGATTTTCCCCCTCTGCAAATCAATATAGTGTGCCTGACCCCTTGGGCTAGAAGTATCTTGGCTGCTTGGGGAGCCACATATATTTAAACTTTTATATCTAAGGGCAAACACTGCTTTGTACAACCCGCCCCTCCCGCTGCAACCTCTTCACAAAGAGTTGATCCCAAACAGTTTACACAGTGTTAGTGTTGAAGAGCAGCCAGCTTGCAGCCAACCAAGAAATGGCCCCTTGGAAGAAGAGTCATGGTCTTAATATTCTACTTTCAGGAGCTCAGGGGGGGTGGTGTTTTTTGTCTGGGGGGATTGGTGCTGAGGATTGAACTCAGGGCCTTGTGCTTGCTAGGCAAGCTCTCTAACCGCTAAGCTAAATCCCCAGCCCCCAAGAAAGCTGTTTCAAGTATTTAACGATCAAGCCATCAATTGCTCCATCTGAAATGCTGAAAAGACCTTCCTCTCCAATCCTAAGCATCAGTTATTTTCTTTTCATCTGAAAAGGGTCGGGGACCCAGAACCCAGGGGTCTATCTGGGAAGTCAGGAAAGCACCTGCTTTCCATGGACCCCATGACCACGTCTGAGCTTCAGTTCCTTAGAAATGCACTGAAATTCTTTGAAGAAAGTCTTAAGTGATTTCAACAAATAAATCCAAATTTTAGGATTTATCTATTTTCCCTCTCTCTCTCTCTCTCTCTCTCTGTCTGTCTGTCTTTTTGCCTCTATCCATCTCTGTGTCTTGTGTGTGTGTGTGCACTTGTGTGCACACGCATGTGTGCCTGCCTGTCTCCCTTTCTTTCTGTCTCTCTGTTCTTCTGTGTGTATGTCAATCTGCCTCTCTCTTTCTCTGTCCTCCTGTGTCTGTATGTGCTCTGTTTTGGGGGGTGAGTGGATCGTGATGACGCTGTACTTATCAGTGGATTTGTCCACCCATGAGTTCAGACGTTGCACCGTTGGAAGGTGGGGCCTGGTTGGAGAAGGCTCACTGGGGATGTGACCTGGAAGGCCGTATTCTTGTCCCTGGAGCCTTCATGTGCTGGCTGCTTCCTGGCTGCCATGACGGAGGAGCTTTCCTCCACCCACACCCTCCACCATGCTGTTCTGCCTGAAGCCAGCCAGCTCCAGGCTCAATCCACTGGAAATTGTGAGCCAAATAAGCCTCTTCTCTTTTCAGTTGTGGGTGTCAGGTATTTTGGCCCAGCAATGGGAAAGTGACTCATACGGTATGTCTGTGCCTGTGTCTGTCTGTCTGCCTACCTCTCTCTCTGCGTCTCCCTCCCCGTTCCTTTCTCCTCTCCCTCAGCAGGCCTGCACGATGCTCAGAGAAAAACCCTAACGACAGACTGAAGACTTGTATCAGACCTCACCATTTGCTAGCTGTGTAATCCTGAATCAGTCTCTTGAACTACAGATGACTTGATTTTCTCATCTTTAAAATAGGAACATTATACTTGATGAACTTACTTTGTAGGACTGTCGTGAAGATTAAATGACTTTTTTATTCGTAACGACCCTATTAACAGTGACTGTCACTTCATAAGCCTAATAAATCTTGCTATTATTTTGTTCCATGCATCCATAGATCCCTCTGAGCTTTGGTTTCTTCTTCTGTAAAGTTGAATAGTTCACAATATTGCTGTGAAGATTGAGATGACATGTAAAAATATCTTACCAGTGCCTGCCACATAGTAGATGCTCAACCAATATGAACATCTTTCTTTCAGCCCCACCCTTGCTCTGTCCATTATCTATTACTAAAATTAATTCACACATTCACACTTCATTAACCTATTGTGGCTTTCTCTGCCACAGTTGCTTTTGTGGGTCTCTTTTAATCCAGTGTGGTCCTCTGCAGGAAGCTGGACTCTTTGCCCCAGGGCTTCCCAATTCAGCACAGTCTGGTGCCTCCCAGCCTATCAGAGCTGCAGGACTACCAACCCAGAGGGATCGTGTGTGGGCTCAGTCCACACACATCTCAACAGCACCCAGGGGCTGGAAGTCAGAGTATCTCCCCCTACTGAGTTCAGCAAACATCTCTCCCTGACACACCACCCTGCAGCAGGGGAGCCCCAATAACACTCAGTCGGCACTTCCCACTATTTTTCTTGGGAATGGGGACTCAGAATAAGATTTACAGTAAGTTAAAATAAGTAAAGACTTTTTGAAACCTTTTGAACAGCTGTGTTGGTGTATACATAGTCAAACCTGCTATATACTCATTTTACAAATAAGCCTTTCTATAATTTAAATGTCTGAAAATGCTATACATAGCACGTGTTCAAACCTGGTGTGTATTATTCATTGCGCAAGGTTTCCTGTAGAATTAACTGTTAAAAATGCCGCACCTGCTGCTGTAGTCACTAACACTATTTGCCAAATATTTATTGTCCTTCATCATTTTAGTTACAGAGCAGCATTGCGCTTCCTGCCCCCTTGCGGGTGTGGGAGGTTATGCGGCTGATCGTGCCTGTGAAACAAGAAGATGTTTATCATCCCAGCTAGAGCTAAAGCAGAGTTCTCCCTCCCCACCATGACATCAACATTCAATGAGTGTGATACATAAAATAAAGTTACTAAGATGATTAAGAGCAGAAAAAGTTTGAATTCGTCCCATAAATATTATATTTAATTTTTGAACCTTTCTAAATCCTTCGTTTTCCAAAGATCTAGTGAACATTTAAATTTTTAAAAATATATTATAGTAAAAGACACCTTGCCACAAATCTCCCTCAAAAAATTCCCTCTCAATTTGAACACATTTATTTCATCATTCTTGCGACTTTCTGAAGCAGTTCTGGAAATTGTCTTTCATCAGAGTCTTTCGCTGTGCTTCTGTGGCTGCCCCAAAGTCTTGAGTCCATTTAAAATTTTAATCTTTCATGGTCATTTTGACTTTGAGGAAGAGCCAAGAGCTGCACGGTGCTAGATCCAGTGAACAAGGTGGGTGCAGAAACACTGTAATGTTTTTATGCGCCTGCTTTCCCACTGGCGGCAGCATTCACAGTATTTTTTATCACATCTCAGTTAAACACTCCTAAAAGAAGATCTCCAGAACTGCTTCACAGGTGGCAAGAATATTGGGATAAGTGTCTTTGCAGTGAGGGGCAGTATTTTGAGGGAAACTAACATTAATATGCCTTCTGTATTTTTTTGTGTGTGTGTGCTGGGGACTGAACTCAAGGCCTTGTGCTTGCTAGGTGAGCGCTCTATCCACTGAGCTAAATCCCCAGCCCTGTAATAAATATTTTTATGTAAACGTTCCCTGTATATTTCAACCACACCTTGTACCATGTATGTTTAAGTATCCCCAGTTCCTAAAGCAACTTATCAGTGAACTATTCAGAAGACAAAATAAATTGCTGGAAAGAAATGTTATGAGTGAAACAGAAATCAGGAATAATAGAAAATTTTAAACTCATTAGAATGCATCAATAAGACAGAGTCCGTAATAGATGTTTAATTCATCCACATCTTGAATGATAACTGCTGCCAAAAGCAATTTCAGTGCTGACTTTGTCTTTTGTTTCAAGAACTATTAATTTGCATAAAATATAGTCACAAGGTTTTGTTTTATTTTATCATTATTTTTGGTGTCCATGAGACCTATCGATGCACTTGCTCTTCAAATACCCTGAATGACACAGAGGGCATGAGTTGGACAACTGTCCGTTTATTCTTTTTTTCTTACTGCCCAACTGATGCTAAGGAGACTCACAGCTTACCAGAAAGAGCACACCTCGCAAGTGAGCAGCTAAAAAGACTGTGTCAGACACCTTTCGTGGTCCAGCGCTGTCTCTTCTTTCACCTTCGGAGTGACCGTTCCGCGTGGATTCCCATTGACTTCAGAGTCAGCGGCGCTCCTCACACTCGCACCCCACACCTCTAGTCTCTCCCCAGGGCTTCCCCATCAATGCGGAGACGTGAAAATGCTCCTGCTGGGCTCCAGCTTGTGCAGCCGGACGATACAGGGGACCGAGGTGACGCTGGGCTGACTCGTGATAACCAAGGATACAAACTGGGCTATGACTTCTCTGTTTTGTCCTGAATGGACTCCTCCGAGAAGCTGTCACTTCCACAGCCTGTTGCCCACCAGCTTGAGCAGTCAGTCAGACTGACCAGCCTAAATGGTGAACTGTGGTCAGCTCAGTAGTGCGCCCTCATACAGACGCACGCCCACGAATAAACACCCCCCGCCTTCCTCAGGCTCTACTTTCTGGAGTGCCCAGGCAAAGACACTGATTTTCCCAGTCTTCCACCTTGGTCATGTGTCCCACCACCCACCACACAATCTGAATTGGAAACTAAGTGGAGAACTCATGAGTCGTTATAGCAATGGATGGCGGTGCCTGTCGCAACGGTCGTAGCCAATGTCCAATGTCCACAAGAGTTTTATGACCTATGCAAGCATCCAGTTGAATATTTCCACATAAAATTATGGGTTTGGTTTTCTCCTGCAGTTTGCAGGGCCATAGGAGAACTTTGTATGCCCTCGGGACTATATCTAGAATTGTCTCAGGGAGGGGCAATCACCTTGCAATCTAGCTGGGCCCTCAAATTGTGCTGTGAGGAAACCAATCCCTTCTGGATACCAAGAGAGTATCTAATAACTAAAGTCTCCACTAGTTAGTTCTGTCTTCCTATGACCATTGAAGCACCCATCACAGCATGATTAATAATAATTAGAGAGATAATGGAAATCAATCCAAATAGCCAAGGAAAAGCAAAAATGGCACAATAAATTCTAATGTAGCCATTGATTAGACTATTCTGAAGGAGTTAAAATTATAGTTATAAAGACTATAGATAAATGAGAAAAATTCTATGATATAATATTAAGTTGTAAAAAAAAAAGGCAGCATTCTGGATTGAAAATGGACATCCACTACAGTTTTATATTTGACAAAACAGTTAAAATAGCTAAAATTCAAAACACGATCATAAAATTAGTGGAATTCTAAGTAATCTTCCATTTTTCCAAGCATTCTGATATATGATTTTATTAATAGTAGAATGAATACACATAACAAACCCTGAGACCTTTTCCCAGCTATCTATTCTCCAGTGCAGCTAGTTTTATGTGCAAAGGGCTGCAGTATGCTGCCGGCCTGCACATTAATCTCTTTGTAATTGTGATTATCTCCCTTCCAGCAAATGTGATGAAGTCTGACTAAAGGTCTCTCATTCTTCAGTCTCTCCCTATTCTCATCAATAATAAAACAGGGCTCCATGACAACGAGTACATAAAAAGTTGTGTAAAGTCTCAAAGTAGTCCTAAAATCTTCAGATCTTTATACTAACAAGGTGCTCTAGGTACACAGTTGTCTGGACGTGTAAGTGATGAGAACGTCCATACCTGATGAGTCCTCACTCAGAAAAGGCTTCTTTCTCACACTGCTGGCTGAAGTCCCTCAAAGGTAGACACTATGTTTCATTCACCCTCATATGACGGGTGCTTCTCAAAGTGCCTGGCACAGACCATGAAATCAGAGCATCCGACAGATGAAAGAAACCATTGCAATAAACAAAAGCTTTCATCTGCGGCCTTGGGCCACTTTCTCAAAGTAAAGGCGAGACACAGTCACTCACAATAGAATGACTGGTCTCAGAAACAGGACTTCGATAACCTGCGTGGTGTGTAAATGAGGAAACTGAGCCTGCGGAGCTTGGAGTTCGGACGCTGTCCCACAAGGCTGGTCCCCAACGACGCGTCCTTTCCATGACACTGCACAACGCCAGCTTGTTCTGTCCGGGCTGGGTGACTTCTCCTCTAATCTACCCATGCCCTCGTCTCTGCCTTCCACTCTCCCAACCAGACTGTGTGCTTTTCTTCTGCTGCTTCTTTCCCTCTTCCTCTGACTGAGCCCTGGGATTGGCACACAGAAGAGCTGTCCATCAAAAGCCTCTGTTACATTACATGAAAAGCTAAAACATTTATTTTCCAGAGTCTGGTGTCCAGGCTATGATCAATATATTAATACTTAAACATTCTGGCATCAAGTTGAATCATTAGCCTCCATCTTTTGGAAGTAGGTGGTAGAACTAAGGAAATACATGCTTTGTGTCATCTTTTGATGTAAGTAAATGGATGAAATTATGTTTTCTTACTATGGGCTTGATATTTTCAACACTCCCTGCCATAAATAACCTGGGCCTGATTTGACAACCTTTTTGAGACTCATAGTAAATTAGGAGGTTTAAATCGCCTCCCCTATGTGTAATCTTCTACTATTATGTTCAGGATACTTGTATGTCTGGTTTTTTTTTCATTGATTTAGGTAAAATGGTCATCAGCTGGACATCCGGGAGGCAGCTCATGCTACTTTTCTTTCTTTCCTCTTCTCTCCTTCCTTCATTCTACTCTGCTGTGAAGTCACCAAGACTTGCCCACCAGTGTGATAGTGTCAAAGTTGCACTCCTGCTGTTTAGCTTTTACTGCATACCAAACAACTTCAAACATTAGTGGCTCAAAACAACAATCATTTATCAGCTTACATAACCCTCTGGCCACTGGCGTGGTTCTGCTGACCAGGCATGGCTGGTCCTGGCCGGCCTTGCTTATGTATTTATGGTAAGCAGGCAGATCAGTTTGCAACTTATCTAGCAAGAGTGCACATGTGTCTGGGCCACATAATCTCATGATCCTGCAGGCTAGAATGGGCTTGTTCATGACAGCAGTGAAGTTCTAAGACAGAGTCAAATATGCAGTCTTTTGAGCTCATGATGCTGTGTTGTTTCTGCCATAAGTTATTGGCCAAAGTAAGTTGCCAGGCAGACAGACTGATAAGGTAGAGATGGGATGACGGCAGAGGCCTATTGATGGGATTGCAGTGAAGAATTGTGGCCATTTCTGGGTTCTACGGCATCTGAACAATGTCATTCAATACCAGTGGGTTAAGCAGACTGATCAGAGACTTGATGAGAATGTCCTTTTTGCAGAATGTGAACATTAATAGAATTCCTTGATTCTAGATCAGGAAAGTAATCTCCCCATTGTGGGTTAATAGAGGTTTAACTTCTTTAAGCAAAGTCTAGCATTAAAAGGTTACTGGCAACACTGAGATTTGGTCTGAATAGAAACTGCAACCTTTTGCGTGACATGTAATTCAAGTCTACTTGGAAACGGGGAATAAGAAGTCGAACACCCACACAGGGTGGATCTGCATGATGCTGGGACAGTCAGACACAGAACAAAGAAAGGCTGTGAGTAGACGCACAGGCCTCTTCCCTCAAGGGCTGTAAAGAGCAAGGACCTGGAAAGTTGGGGAGATTCTTGTGTTTACATGCTGTGAGGCATTTATGATCATTAGCAAAGAACCAATTGACTTCCTCCCCCCACTATATTTCTAGTTTCTTAGAATCATAAATAAATCTTTTAAATCCAAACGTCTATATAACACAGAGCTTGGCTGTTGAAAAAAACGGGGTAAGGAAAGGAATCATTCCTGTGACTCAGAAAAAGACTAACCCAATATAACCACATTTATATTTTTAAAATGTCTACTTGCAACCAAATATTCAAAGATTCTGCCATATGAAAAAGTATAGTTATGAAATAGGTGGAAATAATGGGCTCCTTACAAAGCCGGAAAAACACACTGCTCTTCGGCGAAGTCCAAAGGAAAAGGTTGGTGATGCTCAAGTGAGAGCCCAGAGGATAAAGGACTGAGAAATGTATATATTTTTTACTTAATAAATGAAGAGGGACCCTTGGACTTTTAATAAAAAACCTTCACCTAAATTTTCACTTTACAATTAAATGCTTAAAAGTATATATATATATATATATATATATATATATATAGAGAGAGAGAGAGAGAGAGAGAGAGAGAGAGAGAGAGATATCCAATATTAACTAATTTCCTGTTCTCTGACCCAAAGATCCAAGAGGTCCTTTTTATATTATTACAATTATTTATATTCAATCTCTTTCCAAAAGGTACTGAAAGGTGCTGGCTTGTAAGGGTACTGCATTACAAAATTTAAAATAATAACAATAAGCAAATAAGGCACTGGGGAAAAAGTAAAATTAAAAATAGCAGCCAGAAAATAAAAGCCAGGATGAGATCAGCAAATGCCAGGAGGGCCGACTCACTTTGCTAGAAGCAGCAATAATTTGGCTTGAGGCTTCCTAGACACCAACCAAGGAGGAGCTTGTGGTTTCTAGCACTACTTCTTATGGGCAGAGCTCAAAACAAAGTCAGGAAAGCACAATTACTTCCGGTGTGAGGTCTAAGATTGGGTTTCCCCAGACATGTTCCTAAAGAGGAGCCCTCGCCATGTTCTAAGCAATAGCCTGACAAACATCCACCAAAAGACACAAAACCCCAGCCCTGACAAGACCATGCAGAAGCACTGGAGAGGACAACCACACTGACCGCGTGCTCCGAACACAGCGCCTTCTCATCGTTCTCAACTCATCCAGACCCAGTCTGGAGACGGCTGCCTATGCTTCAGGGAAATCTCTGCAAATACTGATTCTCTCGGAACAGAAATTGCCAAATCCTGTACCACCAAATCGTGTAGATAGTAGTTCCCCGTAGATCTTATTCTCTCCTTCAGTGCTGCTGGCCAAGGTCTGGTGACACTACTTTTAGCCTGGATTATCACACGGCCCTCTAACTGACCTTTTTCTGCAGGTGGAGGCTATTCTAATTCCTTTTCCTAAATCACAGTCAACCTGTTTTCTCTAAAACAAAGCTCTACTTAAAACACCTGAATATTTCCACAGGGCTCGGAGCATGAATCAACACCTCTCCTCACTGAATGCATAATTCTTCATCTCCATCTCAAGTCCCTCTCAGCAACCCTGTGAATTTCTTTGAGATGCCTAAAAGAGTCACGCCCTCTTGCCCCTCTGGGCCTTCAAGCTGCTCATCCTTCTCTCTGAAACACGCTCCCCTCTACCCCTTGCCTCCTGCCTTTGTCTGGGGCTTTTCCTTCACATCTCAATCTGGAAGAGAAGATACTTGTTCACTAAAGCTCTCTTCATCTGTCTGCCTCCTCTCTCTGCTTAAGCACTGCCAGTGCCACTCTTGTGTGTTTGTCTCACTGCTATACTGCCAGTACCTAGCACAATGTCAGGCACAGAGTAAATGTATAATAGATCTTTCCATGATCAGTTCATTAATTAATATCATTGCAGAAAAGTCCCTGGAGTCAAATATTCTGTTATTCCTAAAAGGAAAACCCATTTACCTTCTTTAATAAACAAAAAAAAAAAAATCTAAAGATATTTTGATATATTGACAACCAGTATTCTGGCCTCCCCAGAGAAACACAGCATCTCTATCATCTCTACCAGGCAGGACCAAGATTTTCCTCAGAAAACAAGCCTTGACCCAGCCCTCAACAAGACGTATAGGCCATTGTGGCCCCAATATTGTATCTCTTAAAACATGATCATAATGTGGTCTTTAAGGTGGGTGATGCCAAATCCTATATTCCAAGGAGCCTTGCAAGATATTTGGCATTGTACTTTTCAAAAGACTAAGTTTAAGCACCTTATCCCATAATGCACCAATAAGAAGAGTGAAGGGCCTGGGTTCTCTCCAGACTTCATCACTAACAACCTGATTTGTGGCTCCAGATATGGCTCATTCCTTTCCCTGGAGCTGGACAACTCTACCCTTCCACCCTGGTCTGCTCTGTCCAGGGTGTAAGCCACCAAGCCCATGTCCTGGGGGTCCCCCAGGGGCTTCCACAGGACAGCAGGCTTCCCTGCTCTCATCGCAACGTGAGCCCAAGGATGTCAGCTTTCATGTCTCCAACCACACACTTTCAGCCAGCTGGTCAATACTCCTGGTTGTTTCTGATCTCTAGACTGGTGCTCTTTTGCCTGGGAAATTCCCATTGCTCTGGCCCTTCCCAAGTCCATCTTTCTCTGCCACGGGAACCTCTTTAAAGTCTCGATTCAGACAAAACCTTTATTAAAATCTTTCCCAAGTCTGCTGGTGGCACTGGAATCACCCTCTTTTCATCACATTGAACTTGGTACCTATTTCTGTCACAGGACCTGGGTTGCTAGTTGCAGTGGTTTATTACTTGTTTGCCTGCCCTGCTGGAAAGTAAGCTCTGTACAGCAAGGATTCGGTCTGTATTCCTCTTTACCCATATCTAGCATGGTGTAAATGGGAAATGGAGGGAGGGAAGAAAGATGGACCAGTAGATACCTTGAAATATTTTCAAAGCTTCATGGTTCCCACAGTTTCCTCATTTGTAAAATGGGAATTTAAAAAAACCACACAATTTACTTCCTGGATTGTTATGAGGATAGAATGAGATGTTCACTTTAAAGCAATTGCATGGTGCCTCCATGCAGTAAGGACACAACAAACGTAATGCAATCTTAGCATGAGAAAATGGGTCATAACATATGAGGGGAATAGGACCAAGGAGAGGGCTTCTGTCAATTTAAAGTGTGCATCCCAGTACACCAGGTGCAGGCCACCAAACCCTGTTAGAGAGATGAATGAAGACACAAAAGACAGCGAATATCTTTGTGGAGGGTCAGGGGACCCCACCAATGTGGAACCCTGAACTGGCTCAAACTCCCAGATTTATTGAGGAACAATGAAGACATAGCATTCTGCTGAGCACAAATGTTTGTTTCAGGTAGTGAGGCAGGCAGCAAGACATGGTGACAGTTTGGCTGAATCGCTAACTTTTATCTGATTGTCCCTTGGGCACTTCCTTGTTTTCCCTGTAAAATCCATCTCTGCTGGAGCTGATGAAACATCCCATCTTCCAGCTCCTCAGAGTCAGCAGCTTCCACCCTCCAAGTCAACCCAAGCAGACACTGACCTTTTGGGTGTCGCAAGGGACTCCACACCAGGGGCCCCAGAGGTACAAAGGCGGAACGTACTGCCTTGAAGGGCAGGAAAGTCCTTATTGTAGGAGGATTTCCAGCCTCTTCTGGACTATTAACCCAGCAATGATTTTACCAGGAATTCACACTTTAACTAAAGAAATAGATGATTGTTCTCAGGTTAAAGTTAATATTTCCCTCTACATGGAGAGTCATTGATGGCTGTCTAGGACAAAATTTTAAATAAACAAAGCATTCCACATATGTATATAGCAAGGTACATGACACTAATGTAGTTGGAATCTCACTGGGCCTCTTATCTACATGGAGAGTCAGTGATGGCTTATATTTTAAATTCTAGACACCAATATCTAGCATTTTTAAAACTGAGTTATTTTGAAATTATGTCCTTTGGATAGTAACATTAATATTTACATATTAAATAAAACATCATTTAAAGTGTCCAAGTTTGTAGACGTGCTCAGAATGTGCCCAAGCAGACATGGGGCAGGTTGTCTGGAGGCATCACAGAGGGCTTAAAGCCTCTCTGTATTTCAGAGCTCAACTCCTAACTTCACAGGTCTAGAAATTTGAATTTGTTGATATATCGAGAGTAGAGCAGGTTCCTTGGGAAGAAACTCACATTGAACAAACTCACAGTATCCCAGTGAGTTGACTTCATTGCTAAAGGAGTCTTTCATAAGGGGGAACATGACTGAGGCAAGAAGCACAAGTTGGTACAACCAAACCTTTCTTATCCTACATACAGATCTACACGGGAATTCTAGATACAGTCAGAAATGCACTTATTGAACCTGAATTTAGAGCAAAGAAAGCTGTATCCTGAAAAATGTAATAGGGCAAGTCTCAGCTACTTTATCCCTGGACCTGAGAGCAAGTGTCTTCTCTACTCCCATCTGTCTAGAATGCACGCTGACCACCTTCTCCTTGAACACACACATTTCCCTTAAACATGTTGATACCATTAAATAGCCCTAGAAACAAGTTGTCTTTGGCATTCCTTTTGCACATGCCTTTTGATATGCCTTTTGATTTTTTTTTTTTTTTTTTGTGGTGCCGGGGATCGAACTCAGGCCCTTGTGCTTGCAAGGCAAGTGCTCTAATCACTGAGCTAAATCCCCAGCCCCAACTTTTTGATTTTGATTTGATTGTTCAGACCATGGAGGGCCTTCTAACACCCCGAGAATGCCTCCTTTACTACAGCCCTCAACCAGGATTTTGTTGTGAAACAAAAATGAGAAGCAGCACACAAAATTTTAAATAAACAAAGCATTCCACATATGTATATAGCAAGAGACATGACGCTAATGTAGCTGGAATCTCACCGGGCCTCTTATCTGTGTAGGAAAAATGTAATTAATGTGTTTAAGCTTCAGACTCCATTTCTTAAAATAGACATAATAACATCTATCTGGAAGGGCTGTTGTACAGATTCAATGAGAAAAACAAGCCTAGTGTATAATGCTAAACACATATTAATTCCCTTCCCCTGCATAAAAGCATGAAGTTTATTGTAGTAATGAGGATGTGAGTTTCACTTACACTACAATTCAAACACACGGAGTAAATGATGGCTCTTTATTTTGTCTATAATTTGTCTGGTCTCCTTCTAGAGTCCCTACTGTAGGGTGTTGGGTTTAAAAGAAGTCTAGCTTAATAAAATAATAATTTAAATAATCAATGTGGGTACTCCGCAGGCTTTAGGAGTAATTGCTCATCTCCCTTCTTTTGGTCCTGCTCCTCAGTTTCTCCCTAAGACGGCAGGCACCAGGTTGCATGAGGTGTGTATCTTGCAAAACCTCCCAGAGGAGGTGACACTCAGTCCTGACAGCCCAGCACAGCTGGGCCATCTGCGGCCCACAGCTGCCCTCAGGGAGGGCCTCGGCCTCCTCCTGTGACCCACCCCTGACCCGGGAGGAGACACAGGAGCTCCTGCACGCCTCCACGCCACACAGGAAGGAGCGCCTCCAGCGCGCTCAACGTCTTGGCCGTCGTCTGCCTAACTGCACTGTGCCCGCACTTTGGCGTATTTGCCCTTTAGACTGGGCAGGGCAGCCAGGCCAAGACCCTCTTAGGACCGTAACTGAGAATCGGGGAGAAGAGTCTCTTTGCCCACTGCCTACCTCTGACACGTCTGCTACCTCCGCAGAGAGGAGAATCAGCACATCCCTTCCTGGCTTGGCTGTCTCGCCACTTCTGACTCTCCCTCATTCTCACTATGCTGGGGCTGGGAAAGATGAGCTTTTCTTCGACTTCGCATACATGGTATCCAGTCTTTGTGCAGCAGCAGCACTGTCAAGCTCTTCCAAGCAGAGAAGCCACCTTCCTGATGTTCCGAGAAAACTGCGGATTCACCAGGCCCAGCCTTTGTCAAAGCGAAATCACTAGAACTAAGCAACCTTCTGTCTCCACAAAACATGGTTCTCCAGATTACTTTCTTAAGAAGTCAAGTCCCACCTTCTGCTGCCCTTTGGTGGCAGGCCTCATAGTTTTGACTCAAAAGCAAAAATAACAACAAAACATGACTTTAAGGGAGCGGGAGATTGAATTACCGAACCAGGTTCTTGATCTCTTCCTGTACACGTGCCGTTTCCCACGTAATACCACAGTTCCACATGGGAAAGGCTGGCTGTTCTTCTCCACCCTTGACTCTGGGCCTGACATGTGGCTTGCTTTTGCCACCAGCATGACACAGGCAGGAGCCTAGGCCATTGCCCAAGGCAGGCCTTCTCG
>PVJO010016834.1:0-25705 GCA_004026905.1 Hystrix cristata
GGTCTCAAAGTATTGCCCATGCACTCCTCTGCCTGAGATAAATTACCAGTGTCACTAAGGGTAATCCTTAAATCTTGGCAACTGTCCTGTTGCATCTGTTTTTAAAAGCATGTTTTCTTTTTCTTAATTTTTTATTTCAATTAATACAAGTAGATGTTAATAAAACACATAAAAGCACTCTTCTGTGAAAAAATAAAACTTCATAACAAAATAATTAGAGAATAATAATAGTTAATACACTGTGTTTCATGATCTTTAAACAATGGCCAAGCTAGGCATAGTGGTGCATGCCTATAATCTCAGCACTCAGGAGGCTGAGACATGAGAATCACCATGAGTTCAAGACCAGCCTGAACTACATAGTGAGACCCTGTCTCAAAAAAACAAAGGGGGGGGGTTTACTGATTTAGCTCAGTGGTAAAGCACCCACCTAGCAAGCACAAGGCCCTGAGTTCTATTCCCACCAGCCGCCCCAAAAATGGCCAAAATGTTACTCAAAATACAAGTCATAGACAAAAAAAGACACAATGAAGGAACAAAGAAAAAGACAAAACTTTCTTTTCAGTGAACAAATTAAAACTAGTGGTATAAAGGAAACAGGAACACATGCATACCCATGTTTATAGCAGCACAGCTTATAATAGCTACATCTTGGAAGCGGCCTATATGTCCATCAACAGATGAATGGATAAGGAAAATCTGGTATTTATACACAATACAGTACTACTGTGCCATAAAGAAAGCTAAGCTTGAGGCATTCATAGGCAAAGAGATGCATCCTGAGATCATAATGTTCAGTGAAATGAATCAGACACACAAGTTTAAATATAGGTTCTCTTATATGAGCAACTTTCAGAGAGAGAGAGAGAGAGAGAGAGAATGCAAAATAGAAGATAGATAAATAAGAAGTAGAGAGAATTTCAAATAATTCCCCCAAATTATCTATTCCATTGTTTCAAAAGCATTTTAAAATAAATGCAAAATTATTTCATTTATACTCAAAGATATGTGGTTTTTCTTGCCAGTAGAGTCTTTTCTTTTATTTATTTATTTTTATTTTAATGGTACATTTTAGAAGTACATAGTGATAACATTCATTATAGGGGATTTGTACCTGTACATGACATAACTTGTTGCTTCTTTTTTTAGATTCTTTACATTCATCTTCCTTATCTCGTACTGATTTCATCTTACTACTCTATTAATTTGCTTTCGTTCATTATTTTCCTTATTTTCTAAGTTGAATTCTCAATTGAAGTTTTCTTAGTCTTTCTATAATTTTTTCTGCAAGAACAGCTTTACCTGTATCCCAGAAGACTTGGAATAAGGTGTTCTTTTTTCATTACATTGTAGGAAACTCCTAATTTCCATTTTTATTTTCTCTTTGATCTGAAAGCTAGTAGAGTGTTTCTTGGCATCCATAAATAAGGGTTTTTATTATTGTTGGCTTTTTATGGTTAACCTTCAGGGTCTTGGTTTATGATCAGACAACATGGTCTTTATATTTAAAAGTTTTATTTATCAAGCTTTCTTTTTGTGTGCATACAAGATTGATTTTATAACAGTTTCAGGACTGTTTTAAAAAGTACAGGGGCTGGGGATTTGGCTCAGTGGTTAGAGCGCTTGCCTTGCAAGCACAAGGCCCAGAGTTCGATCCCCAGCACCGAAAAAAAAAAGAAAAAAAGTATAGCCAGGGCTGCAGATTTAGCTCGGTGGTAGAGTGCTTGCCTTGCAAGCACAAGGCCCTGAGTTCAATCTCCAGCATCAAAAAAAATAAAAAATAAGAAGTATAGCCAGGTGTGGTGGCGCCCACCTGTAGTCCCAGCACTTGAGAGGCTGAAGCAGGAGGATCACTGAGTTTGAGGCCACCCTGGACTACATAGTGAGTTCAAGTCCAGCTTGAACTACACAGCAAGACCCTGTCTCAAAAAAAAGCATTAAAAAATATATACTGTCCAGTTAATGCACATCTTTTTTGGGAGGAGTTGCTGGGGATCGAACTCAAGGCCTTGCACTTTCTAGGCAAGCACTCTATCACTTAAGTTAAATCCCCAACCTGATGCACCTCTATTAAACAGAGATTATTGACTTAATTTTGTGTACCTGGTCTGTTAAGGCTAAGAAGTGTCTTAGCTGAGTTCTCTGGGTTGTTGTAACTTCTATGTATTTGATTGCTACACTGGTCCAGGAAAGCATTTGGTAGTTATATTTTCTTAAGTTGCACCTGACTTCATCCTTATATCACTATTCTGTTCATTGTGTTTTGAACAGGATTTCCATTTGTGTGGTAATATTGTTGCACATCCTGTTTTTTGTTGGCTTACTTTTGCAAATCTCTTTTATTAATGCTTGATTAATTTTGAAGAGTGATATAAATACAAGGTACAGGATGTGGATGTGTGTAGTTCGGTGGTAGAATGCTTGCCTAGCATGCATGAGGCCCTGGGTTTGATCCCAGCACTACAAAAGTAAAAAGTAAATAAATAAATGAAATTTGTTTGGTTTTTTTTTAATAAATGAAATTTGAAAATACAAGGCACAAACATCAACAGGCACAATATAATAAGGCATAAGTCTCCCTTCTAACTTTGTGCCCAGCCCCCTAGTTTCCCTCCCTAGAAGCAACCACTGTTAGCATTTTCTTGGATGTTTTCCATGTTACTTCTCCATTTTCTGTGCTGGTTTTTTTTTGTTTGTTTGTTTTTGCTTTTGTTTTTGAGACAGGGTCTCACTTTGTAGTTCAGGCTGGCTTTGAACTCACTATGTAGTCCAGGCTGGCCTTGAACTCGTGGTGATCCTCCTGCCTCAGCCTCCCAAGTGCTGGGACTACAGGTGTGTACCACCATGCCTGGCTATGTATATTTTTGGTAAACAATATAAGCCCACAGCTTAGACTTTGTTTCTGTTTTTAATTTTTATTTTGTGGGACTAAGGAATTGAACCTAGGGCCTTCACACCAAGCTACCTCTGTAGCCTTCTTAATTTTTTATCTTCAACCAGGATCTCGCTAACTCCATTAAGTACTGAGTTACCCAGGCTGGGCTCGAACTTGTGATTCTCTTGCTCCCGTCACCTGGTAGCTGGAACTATAGTTATGTGCTACCGCACCCGACTTAAGGCTGGGTTTGTTTAATTCAATAACTTCCTTTTGATTGCTAAATTAATTCAGCCTGTTTGTATTTAGAAAAATACTTGACATGCCTGATTTTATTCCCTCCATATGTTTACTTACCATTTTATGTTTACCATTTCTATTCCTCAGCTCAGTTTTCTCTATTTTCTATCCCCTAATTTTTTCTGACATGATATAGCTGCTGTTCATTTTTTTCTCCTATAAAGCCCTGAAATGCCTTTTAAATTCTGCTCATGATTATCTTCCTAACAGATATAATTACAACTATATTCTTTCATTAATATATCAACACTAAATTATAATTCTGCTCTTTCACTGAAATGTTTTATTTGCCCATTCTTCCCAACTCCTAAAAAGTGAAAACTTAAAAACAAAAATTTTTTAAGGAATATACTTTCTCATTCTCATACTTCCTACTACTTTTACTTCAACACTTAGAATTTACAAATAATAAAAAAAAAGAATTTCTAGCCAGACATGGCACAGCACTCCCGTAATCCCAGCACTCAGGAGACTGAAGCAGAACTGCCACAAGTTTGAGGCCAGCCTGGACTACACAGTGAGTACACAGCAAGACTCTGTCTCAAAAAAAGAAAAAAAAAATTTAGTACCAGGTTATTATTTTTTTCTCATAGTATGACTCTTCTTTTTCAAGGATTCTTGCTTTTTAGTCATTTTCCGTTTATGCCATAGATTTAACTCTTGTTTTGTTTTGGAAACATGGTCTCATGAGGTTGCCCAGGCTGGTCTCAAGCTCCTGGGCTCATCCGCCCATCTTGACTGGGCTGAGTACGGGGCTGCAGGTGGGTGCCATCACCACCACACCTGGCACCAGTGCCACCACACCCGGCTAGACTTAACTCTTCTGTTACCAGATCTACCGTTTGTCAACTCTGTGCAAGAGGCCTGTGGTTGGCCTGGGCTTCTGCATTTCTAACAGGCTATCTGCTGCTGCTGCTCCATGACCACACTTTCGGGAAAGGGTCTACGTTATCTACAATACTGACTCCAAGATCTGCTGAGATTTGCTCTCTGTATTGCTTTGGTGTAAATGTGTCCCCACAGTGTAACTTTAGAAGTGCCTTTAGGCTGAGGTGTACCTCAGTGGTGGAGCTCATATTTAGCTTAACAAGGCCCTGGATTTAATCCCCATCGAGAGAGAGAGACAGAGAGAGAGAGAGAGAGAGAGACAGAGAGACAGAGAGACAGAGAGACAGAGAGAGAGAGAGAGAAAGCCAGGTGAGGTGGCACATACCTGTGATCTCGGCACTTGGCCGGCTGAGGCAGGAGGATCCCCACAAGTTCAAGGCTAGCCTGAACTGCACAGCGAGAACCTGTCTAAAGAAAAGAAAAAGAAAAAGAAAAAAGAGTGGAGGGAGGAGGAAATAAGAAAGGAACGAAGGAAGGAAGATCTCTTTAGCGAAGGGCTCTTAATGGTCAACTGTCGCAGTCTTTATCTGAAGATGATTCAACTCTTGAAAGATAATTAGCTGACACTAATTTTTCTCAACATTTTGAAGACGTTATGCCATACTTCCTGGCTTCCATTTCTGTTCTAGCGCAATTCCCGGCCTGGTGACCGGCGGCCCGCCTGCCCCGGACAGAGCGCACGGTCCTCGGAGGCGCCGCACGCTGCGAACCTGCTGCCCGCCCCCCGCGCCGCTCCGGGACCTGGCGTCCGTCTGTCCGTCTGCATCCGGGGCCTGCACCCCGCTTCAAGACGCAGGTTGGTACGCGTCTGGAGCGCGGCGTAGTCGGTCGGACTCTTCCCCGGGCCTCCGGGTGTGGATCGCGAGTGTGGCGCCCGCTCCGCATCCCGAAAGCTCCGGAGCCCAGAGCGCTGAAGGCGGCGCGGAGCCGCCGTCCGGGTCGCGGGGGAGCTGGCGCCCCGCACAGCGCTGGCCTCCAGGGGGCGCCGCTGCCTAACCGCGCGCCGCCGTCCCGCGTTCCCGTCCAACCCCAGCAGGGGCTGCACGGCAGTCACTTTAATTTCCTTTTGAAAATTCCATCACGTTTTGAGTTAAATTTCTTCTACAAATTCTCAACCTGTTTCAGCTGAACCGTGGAGGAAGTTTTTGTTTCGGTTTTTGAGACGCGGGATGAGTCTCGCTATGGGGTTCAAAACTGGCCTTGAACTCACTGTGTAGCCCGGCTGGCCTCAATTCACAGCGATTCTCCTGCCTCAGCCTCCCCAGTGCGGGGATGACAGGCGTGCCCAACCGTGCCAGGCTTGACCTGTCCATTTAAAAATGGTTAAGGTGGCAACTTTTCTGTTATCTGTATTTTAACAACAATTCAAAAGGAAAATGAGGGGCTGGGGATTTAGCTCAGTGATTAGAGTGCTTGCCTTGAAGCACAAGGCCCTGAGTTCGATCCCCAGCACCACAAAAAAAAAAAAAAAGAACAGTTAAAAGGAAAATGACCTTCAGCTTTGAGAGAGATCGAAATGAATTACTTTTATGTGAAGTTGATCAGACTTTCAGTTACTAACAACAGCCAATAATTCCTTTAACAAATACTTATTGAGGGGGGCTGGGGATTTAGCTCAGTGATTAGAGTGCTTGCCTTATAAGCACAAGGGCCTGAGTTCGATCCCCGGCACCACAAAAAAAAAAAAAAATTTATTGAGTATTTACCATGTGCCAGTTATTCATCAAAATACTTGGGACACAGCTGAGACTAAAACAAACAGCTCAGATTTTCACAGAGCTTACATTCGGGACCCATTGACATTCAAGAGTCATTTTGCAATCTAAATGTAAATGCAGATGGTCCCTGCCTACGAAACTTTGAGTTTCAGCTTTGAGTTTCGTTGTTGTTTTTTACTTTATGAAGGTACAAAAGTGATATTCAGGTCTATAATCCCAGCACTTGGAAGGCTGAGACAGGAGTATGCCCATGAATTCAAGGCCAGCCTGAACTACAGAGCGAGACCCTATCTCAAAAACAAAGAAAGAAAAGAAAAAAAGAGTCCATCTGTGTGTGTATGTGATAGTCAATGCTTTATTATAAAATAGGCATTGTGTTAAATGAATTCGCCCAACTGTAGGCTAATATAAGTGTGCTGTGCATGTTTAAGATCAACTAGGCAAAGTTATGGTGTTGGGTTAGCTTAGGTGTATTAAATGCATTTTTTACTTACTATATTGTGAACTTATGATGGGTTTATGAGGATGTAACCCCAAAAGTCAAGGGAGGCGTATCTGTATATTAATTTACAAAAAGAATCATAAGTTGATCAAAAATGCAATCTTTTAACATATGAAAAGATGTCTCAATTTTACTCAGAGTAAAAGAAATGCAGATTTAAACTACACCCCCCCAAAGACTGGCAGAAAGTCCAAACTGCTGACAAAATACTCTGTGGGTGAAACTGTGAGGAATGGACACAGTCCTGCGCTGCTGCTGTCAGGGTAAAATGTCACATGCTGGGCAATGTGTACGGGAGTGAGGGAGGCCACAGGTAACTCCCCTGGGTCCCACTTGGGCCTCAGCAGGCTTCCCAATGAGCCTCCTGCCTGCCTGGCAATTGTATCCAGTTTGAACCAGTGTCTCCACTCTAAGAATCAATTCTTTTCACATATCACCTTATTTAATTCTCACAACAACCTTATGTAGTAAGTACTGTTACTATTCCATTTCAATGATTAAGAGGCCCAAGCACAGACAGATGCACCAGCTAGGAAATGACTAGGCCTGGAATGGAATCCAGGTACTCTGGCTTGGAGTACAGCATATAATCACATGGTTTGCTGTCTCAAACATAATTCCAAGTCTGAACATATGTGAGTATTTGAGTGTGTGTGTGTGGCTACCTATGTCTAGATCCAGTTATACAAACTAAGAATAACAGTCATTTACCTTCATGAGCTGCAGGCTGGTAGAGGCAGGCATTGTTAGTACAATAGCACATCTTCATAGCCTGGGAAAAGATCAAAATTCAAAGCACAGTTTTTACTGACTGCTTCTGTAGCACTGTAAAGTCAAAAATGGTTAAGTCAAGCCAGGTGTGGTGGTGCACAACTGCAATCCCAGCACTCGGGAGGCTGAGGCAGAAGGATCACTGCAAGTTTGAGGCCAGCCTGGACTACATAGTGAGTTCAAGGCCAGCCTGGACTAATAAGGAGACCCTGTCTCAAAGAAAAAGACCAAAAAAAAAGAAGGATAAGTTAAATCTTTTTTTGCGTTTGTTTTTGTTTTTTGACACAGGGTCTCGCTATGTAGTTCAGGCTGGATTTGAACTCACTATGTAGCCCAGGCAGGCCTTGAACTTGCAGCGATCCTCTACCTCAGCCTCCCGAGTGCTGGGATTACAGGCATCCGCCACCACACCTGACCCTAAGTCAAATCTTCTTAAGTGGGGGCCTTCTGTTATGGCTATAACTCCTGAAGATGGGTAGGATGAGAGAAGTAGGGGAAGGGTTTTTACTTTTATACAGAGAGAGGGGGATGGGAGCTTATGGGAGCTTATGTATGTACAGTTTTCAACCCTCTAAATAAGTATTAAAACAAAAAAATTAACAACAGGTTGAAAGCCTCCCCCAGCTCTGTCTATTAACACAGTACCCATCTACTCATCTGTCTACAGAATGGTCAGGCCTGGATTTGCCACTTCTACTTAATGCCTTAGAAGCCAATTCACCACTTTCCAAAGACACAAAAGTCATTTAAAATTTTCTTCCATTGGCTGAGAGAGCAGAGTTGACTTACAAGAAATTCTTCCTTTGGACCTACTTTCCATATCCTGCCACCCAACTCGGCCTCTGTGTGTGTGTGTGTGTGTGTGTGTGTGTGTGTGTGTGTGTGTGTGCGTGTGTGTGTCCCACATTGCTACAAATCACTTATTTAATCTCTCTGTCCTCTACAAAGGACATTCATTTAACAGAAAACTTTTACTGAGCTGCTTTCTGCCTTTCCTGATCCAGACTAATATTTCCAAAATCAAGTGGTTTTTCCCTCAGCACCCTCATTAACCGGGAGAGGGAAGTAACAGCCTGTTGGGTCCCAAGAGGAAGGTGCCTGAAGAGTAACGACAGACCTCAGCCTGGCCACCAGCCTGGCTTCCCCCTCCGTGGGCTTGCTTTCCTCTCTGCAGCCAACATGTCTTTCCCCAAATGTGCTGCACCCTGGGGCGTCAGGCCTGGAGCTTACTATTGCTCCTGAGTTGTATCTACCTGCCCTCCACTCCGGCTTAAACCACAGCCTAGTCTGATAGGGTAAATGAATGAATGAATGGATGGACGATCAAATAGTCATTGTTATCCCCACATAACTTGGCAGAAAGATTGTGGAACTATGAAGTCAGGTGGATCAGGTTCCAGTACCAGTTCTTCCACTTACTAGCTGGGAGTACTTCCTTCATTTTTCTGAGAATTCAAGGTTATGGGTATGATCCATGCATACCCATAGCAGCATAATTCATAACGGCTAAATCTTGGAAGCGGCTTATATGTCCATCAACAGATGAATGGATAAAGAAAAGGTGGAGTTTACACACGGTGGAGTACTACTCTGCCATAAAGAAGGATAAACTTGAGTTGTCTGCAGGAAAAGGGACACACTTTTCCTGTTAAGTGAAATAAATCAGACACACGAGTTTAAACATTGCATGGTCTCTCTTAGATGAGAAACCCAAAAATATAAACAAAGAGAGCAAAACAAAAGATAGATAACAGGAAATAGGAAGGTAAATCTTTTGCAACTAGGAAGGGGACCAAGAGATGGAGGGGGAGGGGATGAAAAAGAATCAAGATGTGTTATATAGGTACCAACTCCCCACAAGGAAGGTACTCATACCGTACTGCAAACACGTACTAATAAAAAATAAAAATTGGGGGGGGGGAAGTTCAAGAAATGTTTGCTCCCAGCACCAAAGAAGAGGAAGAAGAAGGAGGGAAGAGAGGGAAGGGGAAGGGGAGGGGGAGGAGGCAAGATTGATTTCGTGGGAAAAAGAAACAGGCCGCCTGCAGAGAGGTGTGACGAACGAAATGCGCTAATGCTTGTGTCGCACCGGGCCGTTCTGTATTTAAGCAGATCGAGAGTCCCTGCAGCACCCCGGCCCCCACCCCACCCCAGGCGCTCTCCCTTAGGTGACTGCAATGCTGGGTGGGGAAACAGCTTCGCGATTACAGATCCCACCGGGTTCTGCCTTCGCGGCAGCCACAAGTCCCATCACGCCGCAGGAATCTGTTTCTTCTTGTAGAAATGAAGGCCTCCGATCCTGCTGACCGCGCCTGACGTCCACGGGATCCCTCCACAGCCGGCGCTCCCACAGCCCAGCTCTGCAGCGGCCGGGCGCCACGCCTCTCTCTGCTCAGACCTCCCACCGCGAGAGGCGGGCCAGACTGGGAGGGACGCATGCGCACGCCTCCCTCCCCGTCCCCCTCCCTTTAGCAGGCCTTCGCGTTTCCAGTGCTGGGTGATTTTTGTCCCCTCCTGCGTGCGGTGTCGGCTTCCCTGCGGAAGTGTGGCCGTGAGAGAAGAAAATGGCGGCCACTGTGGCGGCCGCACCTGGTGCAGCTGCCAGCCGGGCCAACAAGCGAGGTGGCGGAGGCCCCGGAGGCGGCAGCGGCGGTGGCAGTGGCGGAGCAGCCAGGGCGACGGAGGAGGAACCGCCGCCGCCGCTGCAAGCAGTTCTGGTGGCCGATAGCTTCAACCGTCGCTTCTTCCCGATCTCCAAGGACCAGCCGCGGGTGAGCGCCGGCACGCGAGCAGCCAGCGGGTCGGGAGGGTGGCGGTGCAGGAGCAGGTCATCCTTACGTCTGGCCGGTGAAGCACACGCGGGAAGGACTTGTGTCCCGTGATTATCCTAAAATCGGGCTTATCTGGCTAGTAGGAAAGCAGGGCGCAGTCGAAAGCCTGATGACTGCTCGGCCTGGCGACTGGCTTGCAGGTGTAAGCCCTCAGGGTTGTCCATCCCAGGTTTGGGAAGATGGAGAGAGTTAAATGCAGAAATGGTGCTTGAGGGAAGCCTTCGTACCGGCATTCAGTGGCCGCAGAGGAGCCCGCACTGCCTTTAACCCTGTGGAAGAGAGATGCTTCGTTGGAAAGGAATGGCATCTCTCTTTGCCTCTGAAGGGATGACAGTGTGCCTAAAAAGAGCAGGCTAGAGCTCAAGGCAGTATCCTTTTTTTTTTCCCCCTTCTAGGTTTTAGTGACCACCACTGGCATCTGTTTAAAGGAGGACAGAATGGGTTTAGTGGCTGGCTGCTATCAGCCCCTGAATTATCTAAACAATAGGAAATTGAACTGAGCTAGTCCTGGGATCTAAGAGAGGGAACTCATTGAAATTTAGGAAAATCTCCCTAACACCCCCGTCAAAGCCCTAATGATTGTTCATTTTTGACAGTCGAGGGGATGGCTAGTCCATGACTCTGAGAAAAGATCAAGGAGCCAGGCCTGTAATCCCCTCACTCAAGGAGGCTGAGGCAGGAGGACCACAAGTGTAAGCCCAGCTTGGGCAATTTAGCAACATAATGGGACCCTGTCTCAAAATAGAAAATGGACTGGAGCTGTAGCTTCAGTGTGAAGGCCCCAAATTCAGTCCCCAGTACAAAATGAAAGCAAGGGAGGGAGGAAGAGAGAAAGAGATGAAAGAAGGCAGGAAGGAAATTTTATGAAGAAGTCCTTAGCAGAGTTTAGAATTCTGGATATATGATTAATGTCCAGTATTATCCTTTTTAAGACCTGGAAGCTCTGTGCTGAGACTAGGCAAATAAAATTCCAAGCTTACTATGCCCAAATTGAAGCACTTTATCCCCAAGTTTAGCATATGCTGTGATCATCAAAAGCAGGAACCCATTTAATCTTTGGTTTAGAAAGAAAAAATAAAACTGTAGTATTTGAAACACTGATAGATGAGTGAAAATTGTTGCAATTGGGTATCTAAAGAGGGCCCTTGTGGATTCAAGACCTCAAAATCTTTTCATGTCCTGCCCTGCAGGTCCTCTTGCCCCTGGCCAACGTGGCATTAATTGACTACACTCTGGAATTCCTGACAGCCACAGGCGTACAGGAGACCTTTGTCTTTTGCTGCTGGAAGGCTGCTCAAATCAAAGAACATTTACTGTAAGGCCCTGTGACTTTTCTTTCCATATTTTACCATCTGTAGTTTTCTCAGGATGGATATAACTGAGTGAGGGGAAATGTTAGGAGGAAAATAATGTGTCTGTGTAGGTCCCATGGTAAGGGCTAAGGGCATTTGCTTTGCTTCTGAGGCAAGCAGCTCTAGCTCTGTATCTGTCCATTTGGAGGTTCCTGTAACAAAAATTAGACTAACGCTTGTACCAGGCAGTGCCTGGAGTCTCAACTACTCAAGAACCTGAGGCAGGAGATCCCTTAAGCCCAGGAGTTCAAAACCAGCCTGGGAAATGTAGTGGAGTGCTATTTTCCCACCCCTACCTTAGAAACACTTTGATTTATCTGATTTTACTTGGGTTTTGCTTTTAAATTTGATGATTCTAATATGTAACTTATTGAAATAACATTGTGGTTTTTCCACCGAGTTTCCAAATATCTGTTCTTCACCTCAAGGACAAAAATGAGCTCTTTTTCATCTTTGCATTCCTACTGCCCAGTGTAGTGCCAGACACATAAAAAGCCCTTCACAGATGTTTGTGGAAATTTTGGGAAAGAGGAAATCTCAGAATTTATGGGAGCTTAGGAAATAAACATTAGCTATTAGTAGGGTCACTATCAGACAGTTCATAAGTTTGATATGGACTTCAGTCGGGGAAAAGATGACATGGAAAGTGTGTGCCCAAAGTTCTTTTATACCCTGAGTCTCAGCAGGGGTTGGAGACAGAGGCCAAGGGATAGAGAGGAAATAACCATATTTCTCTAACCCGTAAAACAGAACTAATGACACAGAATGCTGAAAGCATTAATTATAGTTCATAGATCTCTTTGAAGTTGAGGACGCTGGCTGGAACCCAAAAAAGCCAAAGAGAAAGAGTGTGAATGCTGAATGGGGGGTGGGGATAGGGAGGGTCCACATGATTTTTATGATTGATTTACTCATTTCCTTCACCCTTTCCTTCCTGTAGGAAATCCAAGTGGTGTCGCTCTACATCTCTCAATGTGGTTCGAATAATCACATCAGAGCTGTATCGATCGCTGGGAGATGTCCTCCGTGATGTTGACGCCAAGGCCTTGGTGCGTTCTGACTTCATTCTGGTGTATGGAGATGTCGTCTCAAACATCAACATTACCAGAGCCCTGGAGGAACACAGGTCAGGATGGGAAAGTGGCAGCGACGATGGTTAGGGACCAGCAGAGCCCTAAGGCTGCTCTCTCCCTCCTATCCTTCATAGGTTGAGGCGGAAGCTAGAAAAAAATGTATCTGTGATGACAATGATCTTCAAGGAGTCATCCCCCAGCCACCCTACTCGTTGCCATGAGGACAATGTGGTGGTAGCTGTGGATAGCGCCACAAACCGGATTCTGCATTTCCAGAAGACCCAGGGCCTCCGGCGTTTCTCATTTCCCCTGGTGTGTGGGTACCTGAGGAACTTGAAGTGGGAAAATAACCAGCTTCAGAAGGGGAGACAGGTTAAAGTTCTTGCAATTCTACCCACAGAACCTGTTCCAGGGCGGTGGAGATGGAGTGGAGATTCGATATGATTTACTGGATTGTCACATCAGCATCTGCTCTCCTCAGGTGAGCGCCTGGGACCAGGGCCACACATCCAAAGAGTAGAACTCTAAGAGTTTGTTGCTCTCTTCTCAGAAGGCCAGAGTATATTTCGCTCTCTTTTTCTTTTTTAGTGCTAGGGATCAAACTCAGGGCCTTGTGTTTACTAGACAGGTACTCTAACCACTGAGCTAAATCCTCAACCTCTCCCTCCTTTTTTTCTTATGTGTTGTAAAGGTGTTCTTATCTTGTGCCTGGTATATTGGGAACCTCTTTGGGGTTCTGGCCTTGTCCAACTGTCACGGGTTTGTTTTGTTTTGTTTGTCTTGCAGTGCTGGAGGTTGAACTCAGGGCTTCTTGCATTGTAGCCAGGTGCCCTACCAGTTACACCCCCAGCCCTGACATGGGTTTGATAGGACCCTGGGGGCTATATGGTTGCTTCCAGACGACAGCTTCTAACCTTAGCCCACCTCGCTTCTGCCCACAGGTGGCTCAACTCTTCACAGACAATTTTGACTACCAAACTCGAGATGATTTTGTGCGAGGCCTGCTGGTGAATGAGGAAGTAAGAAAAAGCTTCAAAGTCTCTTTAGAAGAGTAGGATAGGGCTGGGGATTTAGCTTAGTGGTAGACTGCTTGCCTAGCAAGCGCAAAACCCTGAGTTCAATCCCCAGCACCACCACCAAAAAAAAAAAAAAAAAAACAAGAGTAGGATAGGGGCATTTTTTCTCATTCTGGTAACCTTTTGTCCCTTTTGGGGTTTATTGAGTCTTACGAGGGAAGAAAATGGCTGGAGAAAACAGTCCACATAGAAAAAGCTCATGCTCTTCGGCTGTAACAGTAAAAGGCAGAGGGGAAGTGAAGAGGCCTAGAAAAGCATTCTGCTGTACTTGGGGATGTTCTTCCTGTGTTGCTTGCTTGGGTGACCTCCCTTCCTTCTCATTCAGATCCTGGGGAACCAGATCCACATGCACGTGACAACTAAGGAATACGGTGCCCGGGTCTCCAACCTGCACATGTACTCAGCTGTCTGTGCCGACGTCCTCCGCCGCTGGGTCTACCCCCTCACTCCAGAGGCCAACTTCACCGACAGCGCCACACACAGCTGCACTCATTCCCGACACAACGTCTACCGGGGGTCCGAGGTCATCCTGGGCCACGGCAGCGTGCTGGAGGAGAATGTGCTGCTGGGCTCTGGCTCTTTCATCGGCAGCAATTGCTCCATCACCAACAGTGTCATTGGTCCTGACTGCCACATTGGTGAGCGCAGGAGGGGGATCCAGCCGGCCAGCCTAGGAGCGGGAACCTGGGGGCCCCGTATCATTTCCACAAGCGAGGATGGACACACAAGGGTAGTCCTTGGCAATGAGAAACTAGAGTAGAACTACCTTTAAAAAGGAAGGAACAAGTTTAACAACTGTCCCTTAATTCGTGGCCTGGGAGTCTCTTAGTAAATGAGTCTTCACATTTCAGGGTGAAATTTACATTCAGGGCCAAGTGGATAATTAACTTGCAGTAGTAACCTCTGTTTAGTGCATTACTGTTTACAAAGGGCTTTTACGTACATTACTTACTCAATCTTCACAAAAACCTGGAGATGTAGGTATTATTTAGCCCCAATTTACAAAAGAGCTCAAAGAAGTTGTCTCACCCTAGGTCATAGCTGATAAGGAGGCAGTACCACCAGGTGTGGTGGTACATGCCTGTAACCCCAGCATGCAAGAGGCTGAGGCAGGAGGATCACCACAAGTTGGCAGCTAAACTGGGCTATCTAGTGAGTTCAGGGCAAGATTCTGTCTCAGAAAAGAGAGAGAGTGCTGGGACTTGAATTCTGACTCTTCTGGTCGTAAGTCCAGTGTTCTTTTTACTCTCCCATAACTACCTGGTTAGCCTCTTAGTAACTCACTTTGGGATGGTTCTGTCCCTTTAAAAGAACAACAATTCAGATTCTAAACTGTAATTTTAAAAACCAAATTCTAAAATGTTCAAGGAGAAATGGAGTTATTTGATTCTACTAAGGTTTTAGCTCTGCTGATAGGTTATAGTATGATTCTAGTAGGTTCTTAAGTAGTTCATCCCCAGGAATCTTGAAAGCGCTCAGATTCTTAAGCCCTGTACACAGTCTATAGTTGTTCTGAACTTGGTAGAGGAGAGTCAGGCTGAACTGCATTCTAGTCCCAGGGTTGGGCCTAGAGGGCAAGTAGGGTTTTTGATGCCCCAGGGTCTGGGGTCTCGGAGCTAAGTGGGAGTGGGCTGGTGGGCCCACACCCACATTAATGCCCAGGAACCCTCCTCATCCCGAGCCAGGTGATAACGTGGTCCTGGACCAAGCCTACCTGTGGCGGGGGGTTCAAGTGGCCGCTGGAGCACAGATCCATCAGTCTCTACTCTGTGACTATGCTGAGGTCAAGGAACGAGTTACACTGAAGCCACACTGCGTCCTCACTTCCCAGGTGAGACCCGCTTCCTACTGTGCACAAGCCCTGGACGGACTGGGATCAGCCAAGCCAAGAGAGGTCTTATTCCCACCGATGTGCCAGCCTGAATTGAGAGTCCAAGTTCAGCGTCCGTTTGCCTTCTGTTCGGCTCAGTGAGAAGGTCCTCTTCTTGTCAGGATGTGCTTTTCCTCAGCATGCTGACAGGCTGTCACCACTGCTCTCTCCTCCCTAGGTGGCAGTGGGCCCAGACATCACGCTGCCTGAGGGCTCCGTGATCTCCTTGCACCCTCCAGATGCAGAGGAGGAGGAGGATGATGGCCAGTTCAGTGATGATTCTGGGGCTAACCAAGAAAGGGAGAAAGTGAAGCTGAAAGGTGTGAGGCTCACCGGGTGTGGGGCATCTGTGCATCTCCCAGCCCCAGGGAGACCACTGTTGCCTTCTAGAGGATTAGCTTCTGCTGGGTCCACTCTAAAGATTGGTGCCTTTCTCAGGTTTCAACCCAGCAGAAGTAGGGACAGCGGGCCAGGGCTACCTCTGGAAAGCTGCAGACACCAGCGTGGAGGAAGAGGAGGAGCTGCAGCAGAGCCTGTGGGGTGAGCTAAGCCTCCTTCCTAAAGCTGAGTGGTCTGAAGGGCCTCGAATACTTGGAGTCAGGTTACATGGTCATTACTCTGCCCCGCCCTCCTCAGGGCAGATGCAGCGCTCTCCAACAATGGCTCCTTTCCTTCATTTTTTTTTTTTTTCTTTTTCTTGCCTTTCTTGGGTTCTCAGGACTCACGATCAACATGGAAGAAGAGAGTGAAACTGAGAGTGAGAGAAGTGTGGATTCAGAGGAGCTGGACAGCCGGGCAGGCTCCCCTCAGCTGGATGACATCAGAGGTGAGCCCATGGGGCACCAGAGGCTGGGCACGGGGACAACCTCCAGTTTGTTTTCTCGCCTGTGTCAGTCACCTTGCCAAAGGTTTGTGTTCTCCCGGGAAGGGTTTGGCATGAAGTCAGGACCAACATAAGGCAAAGCGTTCCGGAATGACGTCGGCCTGTGCGTTTATTCTTTCTTCTAGTATTCCAGAATGAGGTCCTGGGAACACTGCAGCGAGGCAAAGAGGAGAACATTTCTTGTGACAATCTAGTCCTGGAGATCAACTCTCTCAAGTAAGAGAAGCCCTCCCTGTTCTCTTTGGGGCAATTCTAGGCAGTTAGAGGTTCTCTTCCCCCAGATACAAACCTATTCCATCAGTGTCCCAAACAGAAAAAGCTAGAAGTATTTGGAGCAAGGAGAGCGTTAGGTTCTACCTAACATAGACTCCCCTCCCATGTTCTCTCTGACCTCCTCCCGAGCGCACTGTCAGGCCCTGGTGTCACTCCAGTCTCCCCACAGGTATGCCTACAACATAAGCCTGAAGGAAGTCATGCAGGTGCTGAGCCACGTGGTCCTGGACTTTCCCCTGCAGCAGACAGACTCACCACCCAACCCAACTCGCTACTGTGCCCTGCTGCTTCCTGTGAGCAAAAATTGGGGTTGGGTTCAAGGGCTTGGGTGGGGGCAGATACACATCCTTGCTGTGCTTGACTTTAAAAAAACTCAAGAGTAAATGATCTCATTATGGATTAAATGTTACTTCTGGTTCCTTTCTCCTCACCTCTGGAAGCTGATTGGATTCCAGAGCAGCCTTGGTTGGTTCCAAGGAGTAAGATTGGGTTCAACACTGAATGACCTTTGAAACTTAGAATGCAGACAACAGTAGGCCCCAAACGGATGCTCAGAAATAGACCTGGACACCGGGTGCCTATAGTCCTAGCTCCTTGGAAAGCTGAAGTGGGAGGATCGCTTGAATTTAGGTGTTCAAAGCCAGCCTGGGCACCAATAATGGGACTCCCATCTCAAAACAGTGAATAAAAATTAACCACAGCCAGGTGTGGTGGCACATGCCTGTAATCACAGCACTCAGGAGGCTGAGGCAGGAGGGTTGCCTTGGGTTTAAGGCCAGCCTGGGCCACATAGTTCAAGGCGAGTCTGAACTACGCAACAGAACCCTGTCTCAAAAAAAAAAAAAAAAAAGCCTCATTCACCTTCCCTGGGAGATTGCTTCTTTTCCCCAGCCATGACTGCCAATACCTCCCACCTCCTTTTAAATTCCCAGGCCGATATTATCTCTCTCTCATCTTCCCATGTTAGCAATACTGATTGTGCTTACAGGTGTAAGTGCACCTCAGAATATATTGCAGTTTGCTTCTCTTTTCTTCTATAGCTGCTCAAGGGTTGGAGCCCTGTTTTTAGGAACTACATAAAGCGTGCAGCTGACCATTTGGAAGCATTGGCAGCCATCGAGGACTTCTTCCTGGAGCATGAAGCTCTCAGTACTTCTGTGGCCAAGGTGAGCACCACTTCAAACCGCATGCTCCTGCATTTGCTTTCAAACGGGCCTTGGTGACCCCCAGGGAGACACGGAAGCAAGGCTGACCTGAGCCCAGCGTGAAGTTTGGCTCGCAGCACCATCCACCCCCACATTGTGCTTATCGGTTAGAACCAGGCTGTCCTGGTAAGGGGACTGTTTGGGCATTGGCCTGGCATTGTGCAAAGCACTACCCAGCAGTAGTTGTAGAAGTTGTACCTGACCCAGGTACGACCAGAGGACAAAGCTGCACCGTGTGTGGAAGGAAGCCGAGGGCCAGGTAGAGGTGCTGGGGTTCTGCCTCCTCACCTTTGGTAGCGATTATGTTCTGCTGCATTCTGCAAAGTCCCTGAGATCCTCTTTGCTGGCCTCTGCAGGTGCTGATGGCTTTCTACCAGCTGGAGATCCTGGCTGAGGAAACAATCCTGAGCTGGTTCAGCCAAAGGGACATAACCGACAAGGGCCGGCAGTTGCGCAGGAATGAACAGGTGAGTTGAGGGTACCTGCTTCCCTGGTCCTGGACCCTGACGCCTGGGACTCAAGGATTGGAGATGTTTATCCACTGGGGGAATAGGAGGTCCGCACCCGCCCCCAGGAGCTCTCCTCTCCGCTTCCTTCCAGCTGCAGAGGTTCATCCAGTGGCTAAAAGAGGCAGAAGAGGAGTCGTCTGAAAGTGACTAAAGTCACGCTGCCCACTCCTGTGCGCAGTTGTCCGCCCCTCTCGCTCCCAGGACTGAAACTGAAGCTCAAACTGCAGGAGAGTGAGCACCGTGCAGGCTGGTACTACAGCAGCAGAGACCGGAGCAACAGTATTCTTTCCATCGCCAGCAACACGTGCCCCTCATCCTAACGGGGGAGTTGGGACAAGGGAAGTGGGGCTGAGGCAAAGCTCCTGCCTGGGGAGGAGTGAGGCAGGCCCTGCAGCTGGAGGAAGACCAGAGGCACAGCATTGTGCTCCAGGCTTTCCTAAGGGACAGCAGAGGGCAGCTGGCCCACTCTGCTGCTTGTGAGTGTTAGTATTAAAGAGGTATGTTTGGTTTCTCTCCAGCTCTGAGCAGCCATGAAGTGTGTGACCCGAGCTCTGAACCTCTGCCATGGCAGCTTCTCCCTAACACCCGGGGCCAGGGAGTAGGGGTGGTGTGGCCGCTAGTGGTTCTGTGGTACCTCACGGGTGAACCTTCCCCTGGCTCGTGGGTGGTGGTGGGCCCACTGCCCACACGCCTGCCCGCCACTGTGGACTGTTCTGGTCTTCGGGCTTGTGCCTGCACCTGTCCTTGCACCTGTCCTGCCCCAAATGCGCCTGCCAGAGGAGATGTTCCAGGCACGCGCGAGCCCACTGCCACCCACCAGTCCTCATGTGCCTTTTCCAGTGGACCCAGGACTAGTCCTGTCAGGGCAGCTGGGCCCTTCTCAATCTTGAAGATAAGGACATGAGCTCAAGGTCTCATGCTTCCTGTAGGGTAAAGCTAAGGACTCGGACCTCATTGTCTAGAACACTTTGTGCTTCCTCATCCTGCGTCTAGGGAAGGGGAGATTGCTCCCAGGAGCAGCTAAAGCCTCAAGCCAATAGGAAGGCAGGAAGGTGCTGCCAAATGTGCTTTCCCTTACTACTGAGAGAGTTTGATGTGGGACAAGCCTTCTCCTAAATATTATTTGTGTATTATTTAACCCTCAGGGGGCTAGGGATTTAGTTCAGTGGTTAAAGTGTTTGCCTTGCAAGCACAAGGACCCAAGTTCGATCCCCAGCACCAAAAAAAAAACCCTCAGGTCACTGGTGCGGTGGATCTTGTCATTTTCAGGTCAGAGAGGTCCCAGAGCTAGTCAGAGCCAGGTTGTGATATTGATCCTTAGACTGGGGTCTGTCACCTTGCCACCATCTTGTCTCCTTTCACCTCGACTGTGAGATAAGCCCTTTGTCTCCCTTACGAGCTCTTGGTTGCCTTCATATAAAATGAGCTGGTGATGTATTTCCTCTGTCGACACGGTAGGAGGTATCACTGCAATAAGAGGTGCACCCTATCCCAAGACATCATAGGTAAAATGGGTGCCTTCATTTCAGTTGAAAGGAATGAGCTGAGGAAGAAGACATTGCAGATATGAAAACATTTCTGTAGATGACAAACAGGTTGGTCAGGAATGGGCTTAATTTTCTTGTTCAGTAAACCAAAGTTTGAGTCGTAGCAGGAGTAGGATCTAATACCTAAGGAGCATATGAAGGTTATGCCCTGGACCTAATAGGGCAGTTAAAGTAATTATAAAGCATCTTTGACCTGTGCCGAAATGGTTGACAAATCAGAAATGCCCTATACGACTTCTTAGGAAGGAGAGATTCCTTCTAGTCATGGTCTTTAAGAAAGGCCTTACCAAATGGTGATGCTGAGGTGGCCTGAAAAATAGGTTAGAAGGGTATATTCAAAGCCACGCTGGGCATGGTGGTGCACACCTGGAATACCAGGTACTTGCAAGGCTGAGGCTGGAGGAGCATGTGTTCAAGGCCAGCCTGGGGAATGTAGTGAGACCCTGTCGCAAAAAATAAAAGGCTGGTGATATAGCTCAGTGGTAAGCACTTGCCCAGCATCCAGAAGGTCCTGCGTTCAAACCCCAGTAGTCTCCCACATGCACACAGTACCACAGGATTTCCAATTAACTGTGAAAAATTTAAAAGATTTTTGCTCCCTCCGAAAACCCCACTAAAATGCCAGTAAAGACACATGATTGAAGGAAAACAAGGTGATAATGAGAAACAGCAACATTTTGGAAAATGGAAGAGTGGAAGGTGACTTAGATTAAATTGGAGTGGTTATTTATAAGGAGCAAGCCAGTGTGCTCTTCAGAACCAAAAAAGGCTCAGCACCTCAGAGTTGAAAGGATTAGGGTTGTGGTAAAGAGAAATTGCACGGAGATCTGTAAGAAAAAGCCCCCCACCCAGTCCCTCATCTGGTCCAGCCAAGTGATGGCCCTCCTTTCTCCGCAAGAAATGGGAGATTCCATCTGCAGAAATGGTAGGGAGGAAATCAATCAATACTTTGACAGATCCGTTTCCAGACTGACAGGGTCCATGAGTACCCAATATAATGAATAGGAAGTCCTATAGAATGTTGAGATATCAAGGAGAATTTAGACTAGCGGAACCCCAAGGCTCACCAGCAGGCACGCTGGGCATAGGGGTGAGGTATTAGGCTGAAAATGAAGAATTAAGGAAAAGTAGCCGGGTGTGGTGGTGTACACCTGTAATAACAGCATTGTAGAGGCCCAAAGCAGGAGGCTTTCAAATTTGAGCCCAGCCTGGGTAATTAAGCAATTTGGTGAGAACCTGTTTCAAAAATAAGGGACTGGGGATGTAGCTCAGTGTGAAGACCCTGGTTTCAACCCTCAGTACTAAAGAAAAACAAGTAAAAGTACAATATATGAGCACAGGACTGAACACCAGCACACCAACAAACCCTTCTGAACAAACTGAACAACTACAGGGGAAAGGCCTAGGAATACTGGCATTCTTGTTTCCTGGGGAGGGTGTCTTTCCCTCATCTTATTACACGAGAGTGAAACCTATTAGTTAACAAGCCTTGGACATAGAGCTTCCGGTCAGCTTTTCAATATCTCACTCTTCGTGTGAACAGAATCAAAGGTCCCTCAAACGTTTGAGAAAGCTTCTAGCAGGAAAGGCAGAGGCCAAAACAAGGAAAAAGAAAATTGAAACCATGAAAACGATGACAAAGTGGGGGTTAGCAGGGAGACGCTACAGTTACAATTCTCAAAACTCGAAATACTGTGTCTATGAAGAAAATATACAAAGGAAGAATTGGAGAATAAAGAGTTCTTAGAATTTAGTAAGTAAATAAGCCAGCCGTGTGGCACACGCCTGTAATTCCAGCTAAGTGGAAGGGTGAGGCAGGATTGAAAACTTGTATCCTACTGAGAATTGAACTAGAGAACCAAATGTAGGAGACGGATGTTTCATTGCAGTTCTACCGTTATGAGGTTCTTAGATTTGGTTTCTTTGTTTGTTTTGTTTTTTGAGGGGGTTTGTTTTAGTTTGGTTTCTTGAGACGTGCTGTTCAGGCCGGCCTTGAACTCACTATGTAGCCCAGGCTGGCCTCAAACTCAGGACAGTCCTGCCTCAGCCTCCCAAGTGCTGGAATTGCAGGTATGTGCCACCATACCTGGCTGGTTCTTGGATTTTTAAATCATGGACATTTTATCTAGCAAATAGATAATATCTAAATGATTAAATGTAAGTATAAGTAAATTGGATGGGTAAATGGCTGGAAAGGTTGTAAATAACATTAATAAAATTTAGAAGGAAAAAAAATAAAAAATAAAAATAAAATAAAATTTGCAAGGAGGTTGGGGATTTAGCTCAAGTGGTAGAGCGCTTGCCTAACAAGCACAAAGCCCCGAGTTCAATCCCCAGGATCCCCCCAAAAAAATTTGCAAAAAAGATGAAATCTTTTTTACTTTTTAAAAAGTAAAAAGAAATTGAGAAAAGAGTAAGAAACTCAAAGACCAACTGGGTGTGGTGACACATGCCTATAATTCCAGCATTCCACAGCAAGGCAGGAGGATCCCAAATCCAAGTTTGAGGTGAGGCAGCTGGGCCACAGAGTGAGACCCTCAAAAAAAAAAAAAAAAAGGAAAGGGAGGAGGAAAAAACAAAAGGAGGAAAGAAGAAAATTAAGGCTGTGTCTAAAGTCTAACATCAAACAAGAGTTGCAGAGAGAGAATAGGAAAAATAATAGGATATTATTCATGAAATAAGTGTTGGGGATGTAGCCTAACAAGTGCAAGGCCCTGAGTTTGATCTCCAGCACCACCATCCCCAAAAAAGAATAAAGTAGCAGGGTGTGGTGGTGCATGCCTATAATCCCAGTACTTGGGAGGCTGAGGCAGGAGGATTGCCATGAGTTCAAGGCCAGCCTGAACTACATAGTGAGACCTTGTCTCAAAAAAAAAAAAAAAGAAGAATGGAATGCTCCAGGGGAAAATGGAACTGATAAATTACCTAATAGCGGCAACCAAGTGAATAAAATATGTATTGAGAAACTTAGTTTATGTGGGAAGAATTAACGATGGGTATATTTTTAAAAACAAAGCAAATAAAAAAGCAGAGTAGGGCTGGGGATTTAGCTCGGTGGTTAGAGTGCTTGCCTAGCAAGCACAAGGCCACGAGTTCGATCCTCAGCAACCCCCCCAAAAAAACCAGTAATGATTAATGCCAGGAGATACAAAAAGGTGTAAACAATCATGAGACACCAATGGGTTAAATAATGAAATGAAAATAATGGCAGCTGGGCCTGGTGGCACACACCTGTGATCCCAGCACTTGGGAGGCTGAGGCAGGAGGATCGCCATGAATTCAAAGCCAGTCTGGGCTACAAAGTTCAAAGCCAATTTGGACTAGATAGTAAAACCCTCCCTCAAAAAACAAAACAAAAATAATGGTAATACTGAGATTACATTCATTTAACCAGGGCTGGGGATTTAGCTCAGTTGTTAGAGTGCTTCTAACAAGCACAAAGCCCTGAGTTCGATCCCCAGCACCAAAAAAAAAAGGAAACATTTAACCAAAAGCTGTGACTTCAGTATTTTAAGAGGGTGGAGGTAGAAGACAGATGATCATCAATCAAAACTGGAAATCAATAGGCAATGTCTAGAATCCATCAAGAAATAGCAATATGAGCTAAAAGGAAAAAAGTATTATGGGGTAAGGCAAAAAACAGAAGAGCATACTTGTTTTTGTTAAAAGTTTTAATACTATTTGGTTATGCATACATATTACTTTGATAAAATTTTTAGCTGGATGTAGGGGTGCACACCCAAGATTCTAGCACTCTTCCAGGCTGAGGCATGAGGATCAACAGTTTAAAACCAGTGTGGGCAATTTAGTAATTGAGACCCTGTCTCAAAATTTAAAAACAAAAAAAAACCCAAAAAATTCAAATGGCTGGGAGTTTAGCTCAATATGAAGGCCCTAGGTTGAATCTCCAGTACTAGGGGAAAAAAAAAAAAGGAAAAATATAAAGCGAAAATATATAAGGTGAGTACAGCGGCTAGTGGTTCATTTGCCTAGGGTCAATTTGCCCAGGGCATAATGAAACAAAAGACTGGAAAGGAAGGGTGAGGTTAGATTATGACCGGCTTTGAACACTAGGCTCAGGGTATTTGGAAGGCATCTGGGGAATGCGGAGAGGTTTGCTATCTGAAAAAGGCGCTCGAATGCTCGTTGGGTGACAGTGTACAAAATGCAGTGGGCAAGACTCACTTGTTTCTGTAGCCTAAGAGACAGACCCTTGGTGATCTGCCCCGGTCTTCCCTTCTAGGCTCGCATACAACTTTGTCCAGTCACAGTGTACTTTTGGGTCCTCAGATGTGGCAAGTTTATTTCTGCTTTGAGCCTTTCCACTAGGCTGTGCCCTCTGCCTGGAATACTCTTTCCCCCAGACCTTGTTCAAGAAGTCTTTTCTGACCAACCAGAACGCTCTCCCGCCCGGATCAGCGCTTCCTTTGATTTCTCCGTAGCGTGTGTCACTCGGAGGTTACCTGGTTATCAGCCTGTGTGCTTTCTTCGAGTTGAGCGGCGTTGTCTCGCTGCTTCGGTCTCATACAGGATGCTTTGCTCGTAGTAGGCGCCCGATATTTATTAAAGAAATTAAAAGCTGAGGGCTGAAGAACAAGTATACCTAGTTCTGGTTTGAGACTTATGTCCAATCACGCACGCATCCGCTCATTCTTCACTCAACCCATTTATGAAACCACTACGCACCTGGGCGCTGAGGTTATAAAGAAAGACAAATCAGAAGCCGATCCTGTCCCGCCCTCAAAGACCTCAGTTTAGTAACTGTTACAGTGTCTGAGCCTCTCAGCGGATCTGGAAGGACCATCCTGAGGCCACACTCCAAGGCTGCAGAGTCAGATCTTCAGATCCACCCTCCCCGCCACCATCTCCGGGGCCCTAGCGACCGCGGTATTCGCCCCTCCCGGACTGCGGAGGGGCCACCGCCGACCCCCCCGGGGTGCAGTCGGGGCCCTGAAGGGTCGAGAACGCGGACATCTGGGTGAGACCTCCGCTCGCCTCTCCGAGATGGCCCGGACCACATGCCGCGAGGCCAGCGCGACTGGGCAGCCGCGGGGGGCGGGGCCTCCACGGGGCGGGGCCGCGGCGGGCCGGGGGCGGGGAGCGGGCGCGCCGCAGCCCAGAGCCGGGAGGGCCGCGGCCACCGGAAGAGTCGCGGTCTCCAGCCGAGCCGGGAGAGTGGGCAGCGGAAGCGGCGGCGGCAGGCGGCGCTGGGACCCGGGGGCGGCCGGAGAACAAGGGAGCTGGCGCCGCGGCCGGGCGCCGAGCGGGGCTGAGCCGCTGGGCCGCGCCGAGCGCAGCCACCGCCGCCGCCAGCCGGCGTCCGAGAGGCCCGGCCCGGCCGCCCGAGCAGGCCGCGCGTGGGCCGCCGGGCCCGAGGCCGGAGCCATGGGCGAGACCAAGATCATCTACCACCTGGACGGGCAGGAGACGCCGTACCTGGTGAAGCTGCCCCTGCCCGCCGAGCGCGTCACCCTGGCGGACTTTAAGGGCGTGCTGCAGCGACCCAGCTACAAGTTCTTCTTCAAGTCTATGGACGACGACTTCGGGTGAGGGTGGCCCCCGCCCCGCCCCCGGATCCCCGGCTCCCAGCGCCTCCCTCGCTGCGCTGGCGTCTCCCTCCCCGCAGGGCCGCGCTGCCGCGGCGCCCCCTCCCCTCCCCAGGGCTTTCTCGGGAGCTGGGGTTCCAGCCCCTCCATGACTGTGTTCACCTCACCGCCCCCCAGTTTAGGAGGACTGGGGTCCCCCTAGGCAGTCGGAGTCCCTGCAATCGAGCCTCCTCCCCAGAACAGTGGCCCACACAGACAGACACACCCCCCCCTCCACCCCGTCCCACAGCCACAGTCCCCAGTCCTCCTCCTTCCAAGGTGCCACCTTTCGGCGTAGACTTGGGGTGTTTGGCACGGGGCTGCTCCACAACTCAGAGCCATATTTGGAGTATCTTGCATTTGAGGGCTGTGCTGTGGGACTTTAAACGGAGGGAGGGGAGCGGGGTGCTGCAGGCCAGGCTGCGAGCTAGGGCCTACAGACCTGAT
>PVJO010016834.1:25805-40950 GCA_004026905.1 Hystrix cristata
GATGGCGGGGGGGCGGGGGAGAGATACGCTGGGGGGGGGGTCCAGCCTGGGTGGGAGGGGCCAGGAAGAGTCCCTCGGTGTTCTCCATTTTCCTGTCCCTGGCGGGGGTCTTCTCTTCTGCCCAGCTATAGGGCTCGGGACAGGCAGTTGAGAAGCAGCCACTGCCCCTTTAAGCGGGGTTGGAATGCTGGAGCCAGAAGGTTCCGTAGCAGCTGGCCTGGGAGGGGGAGCCTGGCTGACACACACACACACACACACACACACACACACACACACACACACACCCCTCCCAGGGGACTAGGGGAGGGGGAGGCCCCCACACTCGCCTGTCCCACACTAACTGGGCTCTAGGCCTGGAGGCCGCGGTGGGGAAAGGCCTTGCTAGGTCCTTCAGGCCTGCAGGCGGCCTCTCCAACTGTAGCCTGAGGCCTGCACTATTTTTTGCAGCTGAGGCCCTAGAGCTGGGAGGGGAGGACCTTCCCCAGATTCAGCAGTCTGGCTTCTCTCCCAAGACCCGAGCCCTCCTGGCTCAGGAGACAAGCACCTTCTGTCTTTTGCCTAGTGTGTTTGCTGTCACCTTCTGTCCCAGAACTCAGCATCGATGAGCCCATGAAATCACTTGTATGAAAGTGCTTTGTACAGCGGGGAGTACTACCTTATGTAGATCCTCACTCTTGATTCTGTTGTTGCTCCTGCCCTGGAGTGCAGATTGCTAGCTTGGTGATGATTGTCTGGTGTCAGTGCCTGATTGGAAGATTCTCAGGAGCATCCATCTGGAAGGGGTTGGGGGTGGGTGCTTCTGCCTGGCAAGAGAAAATAGGGTGGGAAGGGACTAAGATGCTGCCTCAGGATGTGGGCTGGGGAAAAGTCAGTCAGAGTCCAGTCTGCTACCTTGAAGGACAGGAATACACCTGTGTGTGTTTTAGTCCCCACCTTGCTCCTCCTAAGCAGACCTCCCAGGGCTACCTCCCACTCTCCCAAGGGGGCTATTGAGTCAGGCCTAACTACAGTTGTAAGAAAGTCCCCATTATATCCACTTGCTATTTACTTAATATATTTTTTAACTCTACTGTCAGTCTACTCATTTCTTTTTTCTTAGCTTGACTCAACTAATTTCTAATCTCAGCTACTCTGGAGACTGAGGCAGAAGAATCTTAAATTTGAGGCCAGCCTGGACAGTTTAGTGAAACCCTGTCTCAGAATGAAAAATAAGAATGTGGGAATGTAGCTCAGTGATAGAGCACTTGCTTACATCCACAAGACCCTGGGTTTGATCCTCAGTATAAATAAAAATATGTTCCAAATAAATATCAAACTAAGCAGTATTTATCATGTGCCATCTGAAGCCATCTCACATCAGCAGTACTTGAAGCACCCTTTGCAAAATAATCAGTGTTGGCAGGGTTAAGAACAGTGCTAAAAACTAAGTGGTAGAGATTGACTGATCAATTGATTCTATCCCCAGAAGGATGAATGAGTAGGCGACCTGGCATCAGGGCTGTCTTGTCACAGGGCACTAATAGCCAAGGGGTATTTCATTTATTTTACAAACGCTTTGGTGCTTACTCTGTGCCAGACACTGATGGAAATGCTTTGCAAATCTTTACTCACTGAACCCTCGTAGGGGCCCTGTGAAATAGGTGGTGATATTCCCACTTTACAAGTGAGGGAACCAGGGCACAGAAAGTTTAAGTCACTTGCCCAAAATCACACAGCTGGTAAGTGACAGAGCTTGGTTGCACTTTAGGAATCTGGCTCCAGAGTCTAAAACCTTAATCACACGGTTGGAGTGTGATCGTTATCTTCCTTTTCCAGACACTCCTCTCCAGGGAGAAAGTGAGCCTTGGCAAACTGGGGAGGTGATGGGGATGACACTTTGCAAGCCCACACCGGAGATCCCTGCTGACAGGAGCAAAGGAGCATCAGAGGAGGAGGCTGCAGTCCCTCCAGGCTCTCCTCTCAGCCTCACCCACTGGCTTCGGGGTGAGGCCCTAGGATGCCCCACTCCTGTGTGGTCTCCGTGCTATCCAGCTTTGGGTACTGGAGAGAGGATAAGCATCTTCAGCACTAGGAGATGGTAGCATGAAGTAGCCACTGCTGTTCTAGCCTTGAGCCAAAGGACAGGGCAGCATGACAGGTTAGGTGACTGTTCCCTCTCCATGTCACTGTCCTACCTCTGGGCTTCCTACTTGAAGCAGCCTTCTTCCCCTGCCTCCTCCAGGTCCAAATCCCCCTAAGCTTTTCCATGAAAATCACCATGGTGCTTTATCCCTGTACCCTTACATCTCTGCCCAGTTCCTAACCAGGCCCTGACACCTGACTGACACACAGCAGATATCTCCAGAGCTGTTGCTCTTGTGGCGCCAACCGCTCCCCACCTACAGCACACATGCATGTTCCCTCAGAGCACGGACAGGCTCTAGGCTGCCACTTTATGAGTCCATGCCGCGGCAAGGTCAGGAGCCAAACCCACTGGGCTCTTAGCAAAAGCTTTTTAATTGGGCAAATGATGAGCAGATTTGTTTGGTCTGGGTCTTAAAAATTTAGACCTAGTTATAAGAAGAACATGGATCTTATCAAAAGTTGGTAAGCATATGCCTAGACCATGGCAAGCATTTAAGATTTCATTTACCAAAATGTGGCAAAGGCTTGGAAAAGTTCAGAGACTTCTCTAAGATGGGAGAAGAGAGAGTGAAAAGAGGGGCAGGGGGAGCAGGCTGTGGAACGCCGAGCCATTCAGCTTTACCACGGGAGGGTAGGGCCTGTCTGAGGTCCTCCAGGGCTGCTGAAGATCAGCTGATCGTTGTGAATGAGCAGAGTCTTGGTGACCTGCTGGTGACCCCCAGAAAGAGAGGAAACATCTGCAGTGTGGAGCAGTGTGGTAGGGCCTGCTAGGGGTGGTGAGGGGACTTAGCGGCAGTTTCCCACCACAGAGACAGTCTCCAAAGCAGAGCATGTCACCTATGCCACATGGCCCATGTGTCCCTCTGCCTCTGAGCCCTGGCTCCCCTGCAGAGCTGCGAGCCCGGGGTACCCTGTGGCCAGACTGGCTGATGAGTCTGAGCTATTTCTCTTGTTTCTTCCCAGCCCATCTGTCTCTAGGCTTTCTGCCATTGGGAGCCTGAGGAGGATGATTTGGGCTGTTTTCTCAGGGTCACTGTGGGGTTGGAAATGGTGGGAGCCAGAGCTGGATGGGAGGGAGGAGGGCAGGCTCGGCCTGCGGATCTGGCTGTGAGTCCAAGAATGTGAGCATCACCAGGAGCCAAGCACGTTCCTGACTCTGGGCAGAAGCTGCTGTCAGAACAAGGTCACTCGGGCTTCCCGGCCTCCTCCCTTGCTGTCCTCCCTCTCTGATCAGAGCTGTAGGCCTCAGTCATTCTCTTGCTCACTCATAGTCATGTCTTCCCAGCTCTGTGCTCCTGGGGTGTTCGACAGTCTGACAGACTTTTCCATTCCCTTCCCTGGCCCCCAACCGTAGTCAGTGTCAGACTTCTTGCCTTACTGCATTCCCTAGACCAAACTGCACACCATGACCACATTCCACAGCCCTCATGCCCCATATCCCTGTCCCCCCAGCACCCAGCCTGACCCACATTACCTCTGTCAGCATACAGGAAAGAATGTGACGTACAGTGGAAAGGGTGTGGGTTTTGGAGTCAGACAAGCCTGGAATTGAATTCTAGCTCTGCCATCTACTAGCTTTGTGACCCTGGACAAGTTACTGAATGCTTGTCAGTTTCCTCATTCATGAAATGCAGCTTATTTTGTCTACCTCATGAGGCTAATATAAAGAGTACATGTTCTAACCATAGGGATGTGAGATGGTACAAAGGTAAGAATACACACTTCAGTGTTGGACTGACCAGGATTCAAATGCTGGCCCTTCACTTACTAGTGGCATGAGCTTAGGTGGATTACTGAACACGGTGAGCCTGTACCTAAGGTAGGTATAAGTTCCTACCTTATAGCACTGTTGTGACTATGAAATGAAATAATACAAGTGCTTAATACAGTGCTTGAACCATTATGCTTGCTCAATAAATGAGAGCATTTGTCACTGTCATTTATCTCAGTGGCACATGGAAGACGTTCAGTAAATGTTCAGCAATAATAACTGTGCACTTTTTCCCAACTTGGCAGTCAGGGAAGGAAAGAATCCAGCCCAGGAAGGCCATGTTGGGGAGTGAAGCACTCCGGAGGCTCTAGGGGGTGACACGGGGGCAGCGATCTGTCCCTTGTAATTTGTGATCACCTGGGTGGACAGGATGCCTGGGAAGGTGGCTGATCACGTTTGGGGCTGGTGGTAAGGGCTGCCCCTGGGTCACCTGCTTCTCTGCTGCCCTTTGAATGTTCTTGTGCTGGTCACTTGGTCCCCAGTTTAGGGTGGAGGATAGTCGGGATTGTAAGGCTCCTCCGTTTCCATACCAGAAAGTTCTCTGATACCTGCTCTCCCTGCAGAGTGGTGAAGGAGGAGATTTCTGATGACAATGCCAAGCTACCCTGCTTCAATGGCCGTGTGGTGTCCTGGGTAAGGCGTCCTCTGACCCCATCGCCTGCATCCTGCTGCTGGAAGCAGAAAGATATTGCTGAGATTGTGTCTGGTGGTTTTAGGTTTTAGTATCTTCCTTTAGTTTTCTAACACAACTATTTCTTACCCCAGATTTTTTAATCTTTGATGAAAAGCGGGAGGGTGGTGGGAAGGGGAGAAGGGGGGAAAACACACAGTAGAGATAAACTGTCTCCTCTGCTCATTGAGACACCGGTTGTCACCTGATGACCTTCATCTAGGACCACTGACCCTTGCTCCCTGCCCCTGCCTGCTTCACCAGCCCAACTCACCTGGGCGTGGGGCCGCTCCTCACCTCTGCTGCCCTCTCTCCCCTGGGGCCCCTCTGACATGGAACCCACTCATTTTCTCCCCATCAGCTGGTGTCCGCTGAAGGCTCGCACCCAGAGCCTGCCCCCTTCTGTGCCGACAACCCCTCAGAGCTGCCACCACCTATGGAGCGCACGGGAGGAATCGGGGACTCACGACCCCCATCCTTCCAGTGAGTGTGACCTGAGGGTCAGGAGGGCTGGTGGGGAAGGGCGGCATCCACTCAGCCCAGGGCTGGGGGAGGGAGCCCCCAGCCTGCCCCGCTCCCCTGCCAAGTCCGCTCTTCCCTGCAGCCCTCATGCCGGTGGGGGCAGCCAGGAGAACCTGGACAATGACACGGAGACAGACTCCTTGGTGTCTGCCCAGCGGGAGCGGCCACGCCGGAGGGACGGCCCAGAGCATGGTGTGTCTTCCCCGCTCCCCCTTTCCCACAGCTTCCAGCCAGCCCCCTCTACCCCTTAGTTCTGACCTCCAACTGTGCCTGGTTCTCTCTCCTCCCTTTTCCTCGCACTGGGCACCATGTGACCCCAGCTGCCTCTGTCCACTGCAGCAACCCGGTTAAATGGAACGGCAAAGGGTGAGCGGCGGCGAGAGCCCGGTGGTTACGATAGCTCGTCCACCCTTATGAGCAGTGAGCTGGAGACCACCAGCTTCTTCGACTCCGATGAGGATGATTCCACCAGCAGGTGGGGCTTTAGTCTCCTGGGTACTGTGGGACAGGTGGCAGTTGAGAAGCTCTGAACCCAACAAGAAGCTGAGCCCTGGGAGGGATGCGGGCCGGGCTAGCCTGGTGGGGAACAACTGTGGGCCCCACAGGTTCAGCAGCTCCACGGAGCAGAGCAGCGCCTCCCGCCTGATGAGAAGACACAAGCGGCGGCGGCGGAAGCAGAAGGTCTCGCGGATTGAGCGGGTATGGACCTGGGTTGCCGGGAGGAGTGCAGGTAGATCTTGAGCCCTTCCTAGGCGAGGCTGCGGCTTGTTCTTCCTCGGAGCCCTTCCCTGTGGTTCGGCGTGTAGCAGCGGGTGAGGGTGGGCACCGAGGAGAAACTAAGTGAGAGCAGTGAGTTCCTGCCCCTCCTGCCTGCTGCTCAGGGGTCCGTCTCTTCCAGTCCTCATCCTTCAGCAGCATCACCGACTCTACCATGTCCCTCAATATCATCACCGTCACTCTCAACATGGGTGAGTGTGAGCGCCTGCTGGATGCCGTACTCTGGGCGGTGGGTGGGGTACCAGGAGGCTTGATATGGCATGTCCCCTGCCTTCCAAGAGCTCTCTTTCATAAACCCCAGTGACAAACCAATCACTGCAGCATCTCGTGTCAGGGCTGTAACACACAGCACTGAACGCTGTGGAAGCAGGAGACACACCGAGGAAGGCTTCCTGGAGGAAGGAGTTTCTGAGTGCCTGCCCCTTCCCTTCTTCAGCCACTGTATCCTTACTCTCTGATTTCTGCCCTAGATCACTGACGGCAAAACTTTTAGAGATGAGTGCCCAGACTGCAGCCCCAAACCCACTTATTTATCAGAGTGCCAACACTGCAGTTAAACCTGAATACCGAGGGTTTGGTTTAGAAAGAAATAACTCATACATTAACATCTTTTGTCTTAAAAACAAAAACAAGGACAAGTAATATGCATGCCATAGGTTCACCACCACTGCCTAGGGGCAGCTGGATGTGATAAAAAAAAAAAAAAAAAAACACTGGAAAATTAAATCTGAATTTGAATACTGGCCTAAAAGAGTCGCTGAAATTCGCTAAATTTCACTTGCCTGTTCCTAAAATGGGAGTAAGTCCCCCATCTCAGCCAGCAAGGATTACATGAAAGCATGTTCAAGCAGAGTGTGTGCAGTGCCTGGTTCAAGTTCAGTAAATGTCAGTTCTTATCCCTCTCCACCCTTTTCTAATAAGGGGATGGGAATCTGGGCAGGAACTTTGCCTGCTCAAGGTGTTAAATTACTCCTTGTAGAAAAGTATAACTTCTTGGGCATCTCCATTGTGGGCCAAAGCAACGAGCGTGGCGATGGAGGGATCTACATTGGCTCTATCATGAAGGGTGGGGCTGTGGCTGCTGACGGGCGCATCGAGCCAGGGGACATGCTCCTACAGGTATCATCGCCCGCCCCAGGCGTGGTGCGGATGGGGATCGGGGAGGGGTCTCTGCCCTCTGGAGGAGGCTTCCTGGTCCCTCTCCCCAGCACAGCCCGTTATCCCACACCGACTCCTCCTCCTCAGGTAAACGAGATCAACTTTGAGAACATGAGTAATGATGATGCCGTCCGGGTACTGCGGGAGATTGTGCACAAACCCGGGTATGGATAGGATGGGCCCTGGGGGAGGGTGGGGCAGGCGTTCCTAGCCATCAGGCAAGGAGCTGGGGCTGGTCTCCACTTATCCTTCACTCACCAGGCCAACCTTGTTTTCAGGCCTATCACCCTGACTGTAGCCAAGTGCTGGGACCCAAGTCCACGTGGTTGCTTCACGTTGCCTAGGAGTAAGTGAGTGGGGCATTTGCTTCCTGAAGTTGGTGCTTTGCATACATGAGGCCTGCCCTCCCTTTCTTCCCTGACACCCTGAGCCCTCACAACTACCTGTCGGTGTGGGCAGCCCATGACTCCTCATCCTCCCTGCAGGCGAGCCCATCCGGCCCATCGACCCTGCGGCCTGGGTCTCCCACACTGCAGCCATGACGGGCACCTTCCCTGCCTACGGCATGAGCCCCTCCCTGAGCACCATCACCTCCACCAGCTCCTCCATCACCAGCTCCATCCCTGACACAGAGCGTGAGTGTCCAGCCCTGTCCCCGGGCCCAGTAGACGAGGCCAGGTGGGGGGACTTGAGCCAGCAGGAAGGCTGGGGAAAGAACTGCGCTCATTCCAGCCACCTCACACTGCAACCCTCCCAGTGCACAGTCGGTTTCCACTAAGCATTACTGGCTGCTGATCTTGTATTGAGCACCCAGGGAGCCTCAGTTTCCTCTTGTGAAATGGGAATCAGTATGTATCAGTATGTACTTTATCACTAAAGTATTAGTACATACTTTACCAGTATGTACTTCATCAGTAAAGTATCAGTATGTACTCTACCAGATTCTGGTGTGTTTGATAAGAGGATGATACATGTCAGTGTGTGGCATAAAGTAAGCACTCAGTAAATGACTGCCATTTTTATGTGCGTAACCTGCATACATATATTGTGCTAAGCACCTCCATTTATATTACTAATTCTTTTTTCAAATGCCTCTGTAAAGTAGATATTAAAATGCCCATTTTTACAGAAAGGGAAACTGAGTGTCCAAGAAATAAGTAATTTGTCCAGCATTGCTCCCCTCATTACTAGGTGGTAGAACTGGAATGTAAACTCTTGTCTGCCTAACTCCAAACCCCCTTACTGCCTCACCATTCTGCCTCCCACCTTCAGGCCTAGATGACTTCCACCTATCCATCCACAGCGACATGGCTGCCATCGTAAAAGCCATGGCCTCCCCTGAATCAGGGTTGGAGGTCCGAGACCGCATGTGGCTCAAGATTACCATTCCCAATGCTTTCATCGGTGAGAGAGCCCCATGGTGGGATGAAGGACAGGGTGGGGAGTGAGGGGACAGGGCAGGCTGGGTAAGAGGGACCCGAGAACTCCCTTGGGCCACTCCTTTGAGCTGTGAGGCCAGAGGAACCCAGCTCAGGTGGGCCTCCCAGTCACCTGGCAGCCTTCTCCCCAGGCTCAGATGTAGTGGACTGGCTGTACCACAATGTGGAAGGCTTCACTGACCGGCGGGAGGCGCGCAAGTATGCCAGCAACCTGCTAAAGGCCGGCTTCATCCGCCACACTGTCAACAAGATCACCTTCTCTGAGCAGTGCTACTACATCTTCGGCGACCTCTGTGGCAGTATGTGCTTCTCCCTTCTTCTTACCCTGTCTCCTGGTAGGGAGCGGGGAGGTCCCCAGGGCTGTGGCACAGACGCTAGGGATCCTGAGTGAGGCACAGCAGAGCTGGGGCCCCAGCTTAGCCATGAGAGTCCTGCAGCAAAAACAGTCCAACCCAGACTCTTCACCTGCTCTTGTCTCCCTTTGGAGCCTGGCATTCTCTAAGTGCCCCCTCTGTGCCTGGCGTGGTACTGGTGGTTCAGAGTATCATCTCACTTGATACTTGCCATCCTCTGGGGGTAGAGAGGTTTATTCTCTGTGTTCTCAGATGAAGAAACAGATAAATTGGTGTGAGATGGTCTGCCCCACATCCCACAACTAGAGGAAGAGGCGCTGTGCCTTGAATCCAGGTCTCTCTGGCTCCAGAGCTCTCAGTGCCTGGGGCTGCCCCAGGTATATGGTGCTACAGAAACACTGTCTCAGCAAAGCTAAGCAAGCATCTGCCTTTGGTTCCTGAACCAAGCAGTCCTTCCAGGGCAGGACCTGGGGCTGGCCAGATACTGTGGGTCCTCCTCAGGTCCCTGAGGGTGGGCCATGTCATAGGATGAAGCTGGACAAGTTGCCAGGGCCAGGTGGCAGAAGACTCTTCAGGCTGTACCAACGAGCCTGGAAAGTGCTGTTGAGAGTTAGTAAGCAGGAGAGATCAGGGAGCCTCCTTAGCCTGTGTACAACCCTCGGGAGGGGAGTCCTCAGAACAGGGCAGCGGTCCTCTACCTAGGGCCACACCCCGCAGCCGTGTCTGCCTGAGGGAGCCTTCTCAGTTTCTAACAGCGGACTCCAAAATGCTTCAGATCGGGTTCTGGGGACTAGAATAGCTGATTCTACAGAATAGTCCCTGGGTCCCTGCCCTCAGCAGTTTCGGGTGGTCCCATGGGGTATTGATACACACATAGGATTTTGGGGTTTGCCAGTTCTAAATTCAATCCTAGCTCCACCCTTACAGTGTGAACATGAGTAAGTGATTTAGCCTCTTAGTGCTCAACTTCTTGGTCTGTAAGATGGAGGTAAGAGTAGAACCTATCTCACAGGGCTGTTTGAGGTTAAGATAATTTATCTAATGCTCTTGGCACAGTATATGGACCACGTAAGTAGGTGCTCTATAAAAATTGCCTGTTCATATAGTGAGATACACACTTTTTTCATATTTCAGTATTTGTGAAATTGGGGTACATGTTACAATCAATAGCTTCTTAGACTCAATGAAACATATATGATTGTCATCATTAACAAGTCAGCTCTGGGGCCGGGGATTTAGCTCAGTGGTTATAGTGATTGCCTTGCAAGCATGAGGCCCTGAGTTCAATCCCCGGTACCACAAAAAAAAAAAAAAAAAAAAAAGTCAGCTCTGGCGACATCTAAAGCTTCTAAGGCAGCTACAGTCTTTGTTCAGAAGATACTTTTTTCTTCCATGGGTCCACCCAGGTCTTCCACCCATGACCCCAGGCCACCCAAGACCCAGATCAGGGTGATGCTGATGGAAGAGCCTCTTCCTCCTTTCTCACCAGAGTCCTCAGCAGGGAGTGCGGCAGACTCAAAGACCTTAGCCTAGGTCACCCCAGGATTACACAGTCACTCCCAGCCTGACAACCTGCAGGCTGAAGTCATCACCAGTTCTCTGGGCGTGAGCCAGGCAGGCCACTGCTTCCCTCCATCTAGGGCCTGGTACAGGTGGTATGTGAGCAGAGACTACCCCAGGCAGGTCACGGGTCCTGGTGGCGCCTTGTATTCCCTGCCCTTACAGAGTATAGAATTTCTGGGGGCAGCCAAAGTCACGAAGTAAGTAGCGTTGATAGACTGAGTTGGTGCCAGGCCTGGCTGAGTTGGGTGCAAGGCACAGAGGAGGCACCAAGTTGTTCCCTTTGGTTCTTTCCACCCCATCCTCACCCCCTTCAGCAGCACCAGGGAAATGTGATCAGGGTAAGGGCCTTGTATAAGATGGGCTCTGAAAGGCCTGGGCTCACCCTGGGCTTTGGGTGGGTATTTCTTTAGTGCTAGAGGAGGAGGGAGGGCAAAATTTCACCCAAATTTCTCCAAACTGTTCCTTGCTTCTCTTGGCCCTGCCTGGAAAAGTTAAGAGAGAACATGCAGCTCTTAGCGTCTGTTCTTCGTACAGTTTAGGTGAACCTCAGGCTGTCATTTCATCCCTCTGGACTTGACTTTCCTCACCTGGGAAAATGAGGAACACCTCCCTCGGGCGTCGTGTGTTTCTGCAGCGCACAGGGACTGTGTAGTGTCTGCCCGAGCCCCAGTGTACAGTACTGGGACAGTCCCAGCGGCAGTTCAGCCTTCCCCATTCCCTGACCTGGCGCCTTCTGAGTGAACGCTAGAGAACACAGCAGAGCTAGCCCACTGAGGGGGAAGGAGAGAGGACCACAAGCTTGGCCTGGGCGGTGAGGGGCGGGGAGGTGGGTGTGGAGACCTGATGGCCCCTGACTCGGCCTTCCTGGAGCGTCTCCTACCCCGCTCTCTCTGGTATGTCCAAGGCGGGCTGCAGAAGGGGTGAGCTCTTTGGCCAGTGCTGTGCCTCCTCCCATCCTGCCAGAAACTCCGCAGTCCGACCTAGGCTGGGGGCCCCTGTCCTGCTCAAGGGGTGGGGACCCAACTCACCCAGCTCATCCCCACAGACATGGCCAACCTGTCGCTCCACGACCATGACGGCTCCAGCGGTGCTTCTGACCAGGACACACTGGCCCCCTTGCCGCACCCGGGGGCCGCCCCTTGGCCTATGGCTTTCCCTTACCAGTACCCACCGCCCCCGCACCCCTACAACCCGCACCCCGGCTTCCCAGAGCTAGGCTACAGCTACGGCGGGGGCAGCGCCAGCAGTCAGCACAGTGAAGGTAAGCGAGCGGGGCAGCCCCAGCCCTGGGCCAGCCCAGGCCTCCCGCGCCCGCTCTGAGCGCCGCCCCGGCCCTGCGTGTCGCCCGCAGGCAGTCGGAGTAGCGGCTCCAACCGCAGCGGCAGCGACCGGCGCAAGGAGAAGGACCCGAAGGCGGGGGACTCCAAGTCGGGCGGCAGCGGCAGCGAGTCGGACCACACGACGCGCAGCAGCCTGCGGGGGCCGCGGGAGCGCGCGCCGAGCGAGCGCTCGGGCCCGGCCGCCAGCGAGCACAGCCACCGCAGCCACCACTCGCTGGCCAGCAGCCTGCGCAGCCAGCACACGCACCCGAGCTACGGCCCCCCCGGAGTGCCCCCTCTCTACGGCCCCCCGATGCTGATGATGCCCCCGCCGCCCGCAGCCATGGGGCCCCCCGGAGCCCCCCCGGGCCGCGACCTGGCCTCCGTGCCCCCCGAACTGACCGCCAGCAGACAGTCCTTCCGCATGGCCATGGGAAACCCCAGTGAGTTCTTTGTGGATGTGATGTGAGCAGGGCCCTCCCGACTGCCGTTCCGCCCCGCCCCGGCCTCCGCGTCCCTCTCCGTCCGTCCGTCCGTCCGTCCGCCTTTTTTACTTCGTCTGGTACCTGAAAGGGAAATAAGCGGAACTAAACCCAGACGCGCTAACAGCTCTCTGGGCGCAGCGAGGGCACGGTGCAGCTACCGACTGGCTTTGCAGCCCCTAACCTGCCTCTTGCCCGGCTTCGCCTCTGCCCACTAACGCTGCTTGGGGACTTCCAGGACTGAGGGTCTGGGTCCGGACTTGCTGGTGCTTACTCTGGTCTGCCCGCCTTCATACACTTCGGCAGCTGGCCCCAGGGGTGCTCAGCCCCTTAGCCCGTCATACCCTGTCGCTATTCATTCAGCTGCGTCATCCCTGCATTAAGCCCACTCCCTCAAGCATGCGTGCAAACCTTGATTTTGCCCCACAGTACTGATACCAAAACGAGTCACTTCATCTGCCCTTCCTGTGTCCTGCCTGCTGCCTCAGTCCTGCACCCCGTAGCTGTGGTTCCCTCCTATAGTCACCCATGCTGTTGATCCTAGAGAGCCTGCTCCCTCGGGTGCTTGAGTGGCTCCTGACTTACAGGGAGCAGCTCTGCTTGACCCCCTACCCCTATGCCTGCCTGTGTGCCAGTTCCTCCAGACCCTAACCCTACTAACCATCAGGCTCATTTCACCTCGGGCCTGAAACATTTCTTTTCTTTCTTTTTTTCTTCCCCCAATTTTCCTTGGGCCTGGAGTAGCCAAGAATTTCGGGCTGTTTGACTTTCTGTGAGACCCCAGCAATGGGAGGCTCAGCCTCTGAGGAGAACAAGAACCCTGCTTCAGCAGCCCCTCAGGGCTTCCCAAGGATGTCCAGCCCCACACCCACACTTCAGCGTCACTAGGCTTCTGGGGAGGTTCCAGCTTCATCCATGCACGGAGAGACCTTGTTTCTTTCCAGAGAAAATCGATCAATCTTTCTGTCTCACACACACACACACACACACACACACACACACACACACACACACGTGCCTATGCAAATTCACTTAAGCCTTGGGCTGGTCCCTGCACAGAGGGCTGGACCCTCTCCAGACAGTGGGGCTGGTCCCCTGACTGCCTTCCCTCTTTCGTTATAACCCTGAAGCCCCTAGCACATGTGCCCGATATCTCCTACCTGGATAAAGCCTGCAAGCTGGAGCTCGGGCTGGGCTCAGCAGAGAACTCTGCAGGTGACCGACAGGTGACCGACAGGCCATTCTCACACCCCCTCACCCCTCAGCCCTTCCCTGGCTTCACACTCGCCAGGACACTTGGAACAAGAACAGGAACCCACAGGCCACTTGAAATTAGGCAAAAGGACTTCTGGGACTGCCAGAGTCCTAGTTTTTTTGTTTTTGTTTTTTTAACTTTATTCTCCACTTTAAACAAATCATGTTCTCTTTAAGCTACCACTCTGCATTCTCCTGACTTGCCCCAATGCCCGTATTTTCAGGGTTAGTATATTGAGAGTGAGATGAAGCCCTTAGCCCAGGTTTGGGGCATACTGAAGTAGGGGCATTTCAGCGTTCATTCGTAACAACTATTTCCTGGAGTTTTAGTGAACGGAGGGCTGTGTTGGAAGTGTGATTCAGTCCTGCCTGCCTGGGTTTCCTCCCCGGCCGTGCCGGCTGCTTCTAGCCACCACTGCGGGCCGCCTCCTGTACTCTTCTGTCTGATTCTGCCTTTTCTGACTCTTGAGAATTCCTGTACTACATTCATGCTTTTGGGGTTGGTATCTCTGCGGCACCTTTGGCCCACTTCTTCTTCCTCTTCTATTTACTCCCAAAACATTGTCACCACCCTGATGGCCTCAATTTGCTGCTGATGTGCTGCTGATTCCCACACATAGCTCCAACCCCAATGTCCCCCAGTCTTTAGGTCTGTATTACCCACTGGACATCTCCATCATGCCCCTGACCAGCACCCCTCCTCAAGCCCTGTCCTGGTGACCTTCATCGCGCTCTTAGGCCCACCAGCTAGAAACATTTAGGGGCTTAATTTCTGTATCTTGATAGTCAACATACTCCGTCCTTTCCACCCCAACAATCTTTCTTGAATTTGGCCTTGCCTTTCCCCTTTGGCTCTAATTCACCAGAGCATGGGATTTGGAGTCAGGTTGGTCTGGGTTTGAATTCCAGCTCTACTACTTTTTGTTTGTGTGATAGGAGAGTTATTTAACCTCTCTGAGCCTCAGTCCTCTTGTATGTAAAATGATGATAATAATACCTACCTCACAGGGTTGTTGTGAGGATTTAAATTAGATATTGTACGAAAAGTGCCGAGCACAGTGCCTGGCACACAATAGTGTAGGTGCTCAATAAATGGTAGCCATTATTATTATCATTATTATTGTTTACTCTAAATCACAGTCATTTAAATAAGGTATATTTGGAAGATAAAGCTTTTGCATAGGTAGAATTGAAGCCTTAAAAGCTGGTACAAAGTTTAGAGCTGCTGGGGCTGGGGATGTAGCTCTGTGGTTAGAGTGCTCACCTAGCAAGTGCAAGGCCCTGAGTTCGATCTCCAGCACTCAAACAAAACATTATAAAAAACAAAACAAAACAAAGTTTAGGAATGCCGTTTTCAATCACTTAATGGCATCAGGATGTGACCACAAATTAAGGGAGGCCAGATCTTCATCCTGCTACCTCCTGGATTCTGGCAGGGTGCTACTAGGGACAGTAAGGTTCATAAACAGATTTGCTTTTCCTGCCATTGACAGTCTTATGCCTACTGAGTGAAGGCGGCAGGATATTGCTACATATAGAAAGAGAAAAAACATTTTTTCGGATCCTGCAAAAACCAGGCAGCCTTTCATGTTCATGGGTTTGACCTGCCTCCTCTTCTTAGCATCAATGTAAAGATTCTGTTCATCAGAGAGGATTTTGAATCTCATGTCCAACAAAATTCAACTCACCAAACATTTTCTTTTTTTTTTAACC